>JABVMC010000118.1:30000-42880 GCA_013358685.1 Antennarius maculatus | reverse complement strand
GTGTGTGTGCAGGTTGTGTGTGTGTGTGCAGGTTGTGTGTGTGTGTGTGTGTGTGTGCAGGTTGTGTGTGTGTGTGTGCAGGTTTGTGTGTGTGTGTGTGTGCAGGTTGTGTGTGTGTGTGTGTGTGTGTGTGTGTGTGTGTGTGTGTGTGTGTGTGCAGGTTGTGTGTGTGTGTGCAGGTTTTGTGTATGTGTGTGTGTCTGTGTGTGCAGGTTGTGTGTGTGTGAACAATCAGCAGTGATCGTGCGTTACTGAACAACTTCCTGTCTTTTCAGGTCCTTCACAGACCCACCAGCCGGTGTACCCCCCCAGTGGCTGCTATGGAGCCCCCCCCTCTACTGCAGAGCTATCCCACAGTCCCTCCCCATTCATCTGCCCCCAGTAAAGCCCCAATGACAAACTACCACCATCAGCATCATGTAGCGCCCCACCAGTACCCCCCCATGTACTCCAGTCCACCTTCCTCAGGGCCACCCCCCCCCACCAAACGCCCAGTACCCACAGCATCATCAGCATCCGGCCTATGCCACCCCCCCCCTCCTCAGGACTGCCGGCCCCCCCAAATGCCCAGTACCCCCCCCAGCAGCAGTACCCCACCTACGCCACTGCGGGGTCCCACTATGGACAGCTGTCTTACCCCCACCCAGCCCCCACCCACCAGCAGCAGCCCACTCTGGTGTCTGCCCCCACAGGGGGTTCTGGAGCGCCCCCCTACCCCATCGTTTCTTATCCATCTGCCCCCGGCACCAGCCAGTACGGCACCCTTTGCTCCTCCCAGGCCACCCCCACGCCTGGAGCCCCGCCCAACCAGATGGGCGTATCCATCCATCAGTACGGCAGCTGTCAGCCTGCCCCCACAGCAGCACTGCATTCTGGGTACAGTGTGGCTCCTCCCAGTCACCTGGGGCCAACAGTTAATGGTCAGGGAAGCACAGGTATGTCAGGGGTCAAAATGTCCCCCGGGCCCTGCCCCGAGGGGGCGGGGCTTAAAGATCTCACCTGATGGTTCTGATGTGTTTCTGTCCGACCCACAGTCCACCAGCAGTGCTACCACCGGGGGGGCTACGTCCCCTACGGCCCCGCCCACAGCGGCAGCCCCACCCACAGCAGCACAGGTGCAGACCCGCCCCACTCAGGAACCCCCTCCACTTCAGCCCATTCCTCACCGGACCGTAACCAAGGTAACGAGGACATCTGTACACAACACGCAGAAAAGAGGGATCTGATTGGTGCTAAAAGGGTGTGTGTGTGTGTGTGTGTGTGTGTGTGTGTGTGTGTGTGTGTGTGTGTCTCAGAGTTCATGTTACCTTCAAGAAGCTGTGCATCCTGGGATGCGCTTCAATAAACTGTTATCCCAACAGTAATAACAGAATGTACGGTAGAAGAGTAATATCTGTAGTAATAGTAATATCTGTAATAATATCTGTAGTAACATCTGTAGTAATATCTGTCAGTAATATCTGTAGTAATATCTGTTGTAATATCTGTCAGTAATATCTGTAGTAATATCTGTTGTAATATCTGTCAGTAATATCTGTTGTAATATCTGTAGTAATAGTAATATCTGTAGTCATATCTTTAGTAATATCTGTAGTAATAGTAATATCTGTAGCAACATCTGTAGCAACATCTGTAGCAACATCTGTAGTAATACCTGTAGTAACATCTGTAGTAACATCTGTAGTAACATCTAGTAATACCTGTAGTAACATCTGTAGTAACGTCTGTAGTAACATCTGTAGTAATACCTGTAGTAACATCTGTAGTAACATCTGTAGTAATATCTGTAGTAATACCTGTAGTAACATCTGTAGTAACATCTGTAGTAACATCTGTAGTAATACCTGTAGTAACACCTGTAGTAACACCTGTAGTAATAGAACACCTGTAGTAACATCTGTAGTAACATCTGTAGTAACACCTGTAGTAATACCTGTAGTGACATCTGTAGTAACATCTGTAGTAATACCTGTAATAACATCTGTAGTAACATCTGTAGTAACATCTGTAGTAACACCTGTAGTAATACCTGTAGTGACATCTGTAGTAACATCTGTAGTAATACCTGTAGTGACATCTGTAGTAACATCTGTAGTAACTTTTGCATCTTTTTCTGAGGCATGGTGATAATCAATCAATAACCTTTATTAGTGTATCTCTTAACCCCCCATCAGACGTTCCAAAGCGCTTTAACAGACAGACAAACCCAACAGGACTCTTCTTGTTGCTCTGGAGGCTCTGACTAACTGAAAACCAGCACACCTGTTGCTGATTGGTCCATTTTAATTAGACAGAATCACACAGGTGAATCACACAGGTGAATCACACAGGTGAATCACACAGGTGAGTCTGGTGACCAGAAACTCACACGATCAGAACATAATGGTGATTTACGGGTTTGAAATTTAAGTGGAGAAATGGAAAAGTAGTGAATCTTTCAGTTGAATGAAGGTGTGTGTAAAACACGCTGTCTGACGATCCTGCATCCCTGTCAAATAATGTGCGTGAAAGACCCAAGAACACACGCAAACGAGAACACTGTGTGAGTGTGTGTGTGTGTGTGTGTGTGTGTGTGTGTGAGTGTGTGTGAGTGTATGTGTGTATGTGTGTGTGTGTGTGTGTGTGTGTGTGTGTGTGTGTGCGTGTGTGTGTGAGGGTTTGCTGCTATTGTTTTGCTGATTGGTCAGCTGAGCAGCTGGTGGACTCCGGTTCAGGTTCAGGGTTTTGGTTTGTTGTCATTGGCTTGTCCAGCCTGATTGGAGTCCTGATTGGATGGGATGCCACCACAGGTTGTACGCCAAAGGCCCCTCCCCGGAGGGGGGGCTCAAACCTTTATGTGGGCTCAGGAGTAGAAGCCCACCTGGGTGTCGGGGGGCCGTACCAGAAACATGTCTTTCATTCAGGCATGCTGCGGCCAGCCTGCTGCCACCCACCCGACGTGATGCTGTTCTGATGTCCCTCTTCACCCACCCCCTCCCCCCTCCCAACAGGCCTGCAGTACCCGTACGTCGCTAATAGTGGAGCTAGCGCTGCCTCCCCCACCAGCACAGGCCGGATCGCTGCCCACTCTTCATCCAGCTCCGATGAGGAGGAGGAGGAGGAGGAGGATGAGGAAGCAGGTCTGCTCTCGCTTTGTCCTCCCCACAGCTGTGTCCACCCCACACCCCCTAGGTCCACCCTAACCCCCAGGTCCACCCCACACCCCCTAGGTCCACCCTAACCCCCAGGTCCACCCCACACCCCCTAGGTCCACCCTAACCCCCAGGTCCACCCCACACCCCCTAGGTCCACCGTAACCCCCAGGTCCACTCTACACCCCCTAGGTCCACCCTGACCCCCAGGTCCACCCCACACCCCCTAGGTCCACCCTAACCCCCAGGTCCACCCTAACCCCCAGGTCCACCCCACACCCCCCAGGTCCACCCCACACTCGCTAGGTCCACCCCAAACCCCCTAGGTCCACCCTAACCCCCAGGTCCACCCTAACCCCCAGGTCCACCCCACACCCCCCAGGTCCACCCCACGCCCCCTAGGTCCACCCTAACCCCCAGGTCCACCCCACACTCCCCAGGTCCACCCCACACTCCCCAGGTCCACCCCACACCCCCCAGGTCCACCCCACACCCCCCAGGTCCCATCATCGGTGTGCCCCCTAACCCCCATCATTGGTGTGCCCCCCCAACCCCAAATCATTGGTGTGCCCACCCAACCCCCCATCATTGGTGTGCCCCCCAACCCCACATGATCATTGATGTGCCCCCCAACCCCACATGAACATTGATGTGCCCCCCAACCCCAAATCATTAGTGTGCCCCCCAACCCCACATCATCATTGGTGTGCCCCCCAACCCCCCATCATTGGTGTGACCCCCCCCAACCCCCATCATTGGTGTGCTCGCCCAACCCCAAATCATTGGTGTGCCCCCCAACCCCAAATCATTGGTGTGCCCCCCAGCCCCCATCATTGGTGTGCCCCCCCAACCCCAAATCATTGGTGTGCCCACCCAACCCCAAATCATTGGTGTGCCCCCCCAACCCCAAATCATGGTGTGCCCACCGAACCCCAAATCATTGGTGTGCCCCCCCAACCCCAAATCATGGTGTGCCCACCGAACCCCAAATCATTGGTGTGCCCCCCCGACCCCCATCATTGGTGTGCCCCCCCAACAGCCATCTGTACTGTGTTCAATCCGTCTGAATGTCTGAGGGGGTTGTCCTGTCCTCTGCTGGAGGTCAGAGGTCGGGCTCAGTGTCGGGGTTGTCCTCTCATCTTCCTGGTCTGGCGGTGGGTGGGACACCCTTTGTGCCTGTGGAGCGGGAGACCAGTCTGTGGTGCGTCTGTCTGTCCGTCTTCACGTCTGTCTGTCTTCATGGCTGTCTGTCTTCATGTCTGTCTGTCTGTCGGTCTTCATGTCTGTCTGTCGGTCTTTATGTCTGTCTGTCTGTGTCTGTCTTCATGTCTGTCTGTCTGTCTTCATGGCTGTCTGTCTTCATGTCTGTCTGTCTGTCTGTCGGTCTTCATGTCTGTCTGTCTGTCGGTCTTCATGTCTGTCTGTCGGTCTTCATGTCTGTCTTCATGTCTGTCTGTCGGTCTTCATGTCTGTCTTCATGTCTGTCTTCATGTCTGTCTGTCGGTCTTCATGTCTGTCTGTCTTTGTCTGTCTTTGTCTGTCTTCAAGTCTGTCGATCTTCATGTCTGTCTGTCGGTCTTCACGTCTGTCTTTCTTTATGTCTGTCTTTATGTCTGTCTTCACGTCTGTCTTCACGTCTGTCTTCACGTCTGTCTGTCTTCACGTCTGTCTGTCTTCGTGTCTGTCTGTCTTCGTGTCTCTCTGTCTTCATGTCTGTCTGTCTTCATGTCTCTCTGTCTTCATGTCTGTCTTCATGTCTGTCTGTCTTCACGTCTGTCTTCATGTCTGTTTGTCTTCATGTCTGTCTTCACGTCTGTGTCTTCATGTCTGTCTTCATGTCTGTCTGTCTTTATGTCTGTCTGTCTTCATGTCTGTCTGTCTTCACGTTTGTGTCTTCATGTCTGTCTATCTTCACGTCTGTCCGTCTTCATGTCTGTCTTCATGTCTGTCCAACACCTTTTCCTGCTGACAAGGTTGTTGTCACGTCATTGACAGCAGACAGACAGACAGGTGTAGCTTCAGCTTGTGTAGTTTCAGCCCGTGTAGCTTCAGCCCGTGTAGCTTCAGCCCGTGTAGCTTCAGCCCATGTAGCTTCAGCTTGTGTAGCTTCAGCCCGTGTAGCTTCAGCCCGTGTAGCTTCAGCCCATGTAGCTTCAGCTTGTGTAGCTTCAGCCCGTGGGGCGTCAGCCCATGGGGCGTCAGCCCATGGGGCGTCAGCCCGTGTGGCTTCAGCTTGTGTGGCTTCAGCCCGTGGGGCGTCAGCCCGTGTGGCTTCAGCTTGTGCAGCTTCAGCCCGTGGGGCGTCAGCCCGTGTGGCTTCAGCCCGTGGGGCGTCAGCCCGTGTGGCTTCAGCCCGTGTGGCTTCAGCTTGTGCAGCTTCAGCCCGTGGGGCGTCAGCCCGTGTGGCTTCAGCCCGTGTAGCGTCAGCCGGGTGGCTTCAGCCCGTGTGGCTTCAGCCGGGTGGCTTCAGCCCGTGTGGCTTCAGCCCGTGTGGCTTCAGCCCGTGTGGCTTCAGCCCGTGTGGCGTCAGCCCGTGTAGCGTCAGCCCGTGTGGCTTCAGCCCGTGTGGCTTCAGCCCGTGTAGCGTCAGCCCGTGTAGCGTCAGCCCGTGTAGCGTCAGCCCGTGTGGCTTCAGCCCGTGTGACTTCAGCCCGTTTAGCTTCAGCCTGTGCGACTTCAGCCCGTTTAGCTTCAGCCCGTGTGACTTCAGCCCCTGTAGCTTCAGCCTGTGTAGCTTCAGCCTGTGTAGCCTGAGAGGTGATTATTGCAGGAGTGATTCAATCGTGTTGTGTTCATCAAACTCAGGGAGGCCTTGGGGGTTTGACAGATCTTGTGTTTGTTGCACCAGCGTTTTCACGTGCGGGTCACTAGACACAAAGAGACGAGGGGGAGCAGTTGCCCCCAGAATGTTGGAGGAGGAAGGCTAAGCTCATCCTCTTCCTCCAGAGCAGATAATCTGGTAGTGTGCTGCTTTAGTGGGAGCTAATTGGATCACATCCCGTCCAATGAGCTCCCTGCCAGAGGCGTGTAGCGTCCTGGTTTGCTGGTGTTGGCCCCTCCCCCCGGGCTCACGGATTAACGCTGCCATTCAGAAGTCCTGCCCTGATAATCCCGCTGGGACAATCTGGTTCTGATGGGGCGTGAGGGGTGAGCGAGGCAGCCATGATGTGTGTCCTGCAGGACGGTCTGGAGACGGGTGTGTGCTCTCTCCTGTCAGTCTCGCTGGAGCGTGTCTCCATGACGACCAGCAGTGTGTCCGCTGCAGGTCCTGTCACAATCACACCTTTATGTTGTTCAGAGGTCAGAGGTTAGAACAGGACGAGTCGCTGACCGATGGTCTGTGTGGGCGGGTCTGTGATGCCAGTGTAGGGAGGAAGGCTGATGAAGACGACGGTCCACAGCCGTGCTCCTATTCCGTGTTTGTCCCGTGTGTTCCATGTTTAGAAGGCTCCCCGACCACACCTTCATCTCCAAACATGGTTCTGTTTCTGGTCTCATTATTCTGGTTCTCCTGATATCTGCTTCTTCTTCTTCACTGGGTCTCTCAGGTGGTGACACCTCCTCTTCATCCACTGGCAGTGCCTCTCCGGTGCCCAACAGCTATGATTCTCTGGAAGGGGGCAGCTATCCAGGTGTGCTCTGGTCATACAGGAACTCCTCACCTGCTTTACCCTTTACCATACCGTCGTCCCCCTTTAATGCTGAACTCTGTCCCACCCAGATCCAGTGCCTCCCTCCAACCAGACTGGGTCCTACGGGAGCTACGGGTACTCCAGTATGCCTCCAGCCTATCAGCAGGGGCCGGCCTCCCATGCTGACTCCTCCCCTGGTCACGCCCCCTACAACCCGTTGGGTTACAATCAGTTCTCCCAGGTGAGGCCATTGCTTTGGTCGATCTGAGCTCGTCTTCATGTCATCTATGCAGGTGCAGAGTTGTACCTGCCTCTGGGGTCCAGGTCCCTCTGGGGTCCTGGTCCCTCTGGGGTCCTGGTCCCTCTGGGTCCTGGGTCCCTCTGGGGTAAGGTCCCTTTTGGGGTCCGGGTTGCTCTGGGGTTAGGGTCCCTCTGGGGTTCTCCTCAGTGGTTGTCCTGGTCTTTTGCTTGTCTTCCTTCTTCTTTGACTCTCTGTCTGATCCCGTCCCTCCTTCCAGCAGCCGTTCCCAAACCTGTCCCAGCTCTCTGCAGCCCTGGGGGGGCTGAGCGGCGTCCCAGAGCTGGAGGTGGAGGCGCTGAGGCCTGTCAACCTGCTGCAGGAGAGGAACCTGTTGCCCCCCAGGCCGCTGGAAGCCCCCGAACCCAACCTCAGCCCGGCCCTCAAGAAGGTCAACTGTAGTCCGCAGTGAGTCATCAAGTTACCTGAAATACTTGTTTAGTGGTTCAGTCTGTAACGGGTGGTTACTGGTTCAGTCTGTAACGGGTGGTCGTTGGTTCAGTCTGTAACGGGTGGTCGTTGGTTCAGTCTGTAACGGGTGGTTTTTGGTTCAGTCTGTAACGGGTGGTTTCTGGTTCAGTCTGTAACGGGTGGTCGTTGGTTCAGTCTGTAACGGGTGGTCGTTGGTTCAGTCTGTAACGGGTGGTTACTGGTTCAGTCTGTAACGGGTGGTCATTGGTTCAGTCTGTAAAGGGTGGTCACTGGTTCAGTCTGTAACGGGTGGTTAGTGGTTCAGTCTGTAACGGGTGGTCACTGGTTCAGTCTGTAATGGGTGGTCGTTGGTTCAGTCTGTAACGGGTGGTCGTTGGTTCAGTCTGTAACGGGTGGTCGTTGGTTCAGTCTGTAATGGGTGGTCAGTGGTTCAGTCTGTAACGGGTGGTTACTGGTTCAGTCTGTAACGGGTGGTTACTGGTTCAGTCTGTAACGGGTGGTCACTGGTTCGGTCTGTAACGGGTGGTCGTTGGTTCAGTCTGTAACGGGTGGTCGTTGGTTCAGTCTGTAACGGGTGGTCGTTGGTTCAGTCTGTAACGGGTGGTCGTTGGTTCAGTCTGTAACGGGTGGTCGTTGGTTCAGTCTGTAACGGGTGGTCGTTGGTTCAGTCTGTAACGGGTGGTCGTTGGTTCAGTCTGTAACGGGTGGTTACTGGTTCAGTCTGTAACGGGTGGTCGTTGGTTCAGTCTGTAACGTGTGGTCGTTGGTTCAGTCTGTAACGGGCGGTTACTGGTTCAGTCTGTAACGGGTGGTCGTTGGTTCAGTCTGTAACGGGTGGTCGTTGGTTCAGTCTGTAACGGGTGGTTACTGGTTCAGTCTGTAACGGGTGGTCATTGGTTCAGTCTGTAACGGGTGGTTACTGGTTCAGTCTGTAACGGGTGGTCACTGGTTCAGTCTGTAACGGGTGGTCGTTGGTTCAGTCTGTAACGGGTGGTCGTTGGTTCAGTCTGTAACGGGTGGTCACTGGTTCAGTCTGTAACGGGTGGTTACTGGTTCAGTCTGTATCGGGTGGTCTCTGGTTCAGTCTGTAACGGGTGGCCATTGGTTCAGTCTGTTATGGGTGGTTACTGGTTCAGTCTGTAAACGGGTGGTCGTTGGTTCAGTCTGTAACGGGTGGTCGATGGTTCAGTCTGTAACGGGTGGTTACTGGTTCAGTCTGTAACGGGTGGTCGTTGGTTCAGTCTGTAACGGGGGGTTACTGGTTCAGTCTGTAACGGGTGGTCATTGGTTCAGTCTGTAAAGGGTGGTCACTGGTTCAGTCTGTAACGGGTGGTTACTGGTTCAGTCTGTAACGGGTGGTCATTGGTTCAGTCTGTAACGGGTGGTCACTGGTTCAGTCTGTAACGGGTGGTCACTGGTTCAGTCTGTAACGGGTGGTCATTGGTTCAGTCTGTAACGGGTGGTCACTGGTTCAGTCTGTAACGGGGGGTTACTGGTTCAGTCTGTAACGGGTGGTTACTGGTTCAGTCTGTAACGGGTGGTTACCGGTTCGTGGTCTCACTCGTCTCACTGTGACCCCCATCAGGACGTTCCGGTGCACCCTGACCAGCGTCCCCCAGAGCCAGGCGTTACTCAACAAGGCCAGACTCCCTCTGGGTCTTCTGCTCCACCCCTTCAGAGACCTACAGGTAAGGCGTGAGTCTACAACGCCTCCAGCTGCTGGGGTTGTATCCAAGGGAACTCTGGGTAATATTGATGTGGTTAGAAGAACAAAGAACCTTTAATGATTCCCTTAGGAAATTACTTTTTCCACTCTTAGCTTAGACTCATGTAAACAGGCCCTGGAACACACACACACACACACACACACACACACATACACACACAGTGGGAGCTGAGCGTTTGTGTTTGTGGACGTGTTGAGGGATGTCAGAGGCAGGAAGTGACAGGAAGTGAGCCGTCAGGGAGCTGAGCGCGGTCACATGTTGTGTCTGAGGCGAGGAGGCGTTGGTTTGGATCCCTCAGTGAAACGGAGCAGAACCAGCAGATCCAGCATGAACACGCCTCCAGTGCTTCAGCACCCCCAGACCCCCCAGCACCAGGTGTGTGCTGGAGCGGCCAGCCTGACAGACGGGGTGTGGCCCATCAGGCTCTGCCCTCATATGTGCCCCGTCTGCCCCCTGCAGCAGCTGCCCGTGATCACGTCCAACACCATCGTGCGCTGCCGCTCGTGCCGCACCTACATCAACCCGTTCGTCACCTTCCTGGACCAGCGCCGGTGGAAGTGTAACCTCTGCTACCGGGTCAACGACGGTAGGTCCCCCCTGCTCCCTGCCGGCTCAGGAGGTCCTCACAGGGGTACGGGACTCAGCCCGGCTCCTCTTTGTCCCCCTCCTGTTCAGTTCCTGATGAGTTCATGTACAACCCGGTCACGAGGTCCTACGGTGAGCCCCACAAGAGACCCGAGGTCCAGAACGCCACCGTGGAGTTCATCGCTTCCTCCGACTACATGGTGAGGGGTTTGTCCACTAGAGGGCAATATGGTCTGACCAAACCGTGTGACACATGCAGTTTTCTCTGGTGTTTTCAGCTGCGGCCCCCCCAGCCCTCGGCCTACCTCTTTGTTCTGGACGTGTCCCACAATGCCGTGCAGTCGGGCTACCTGCAGTACTTCTGTGCGTCGCTGCTGGAGAACCTGGACAAGTGAGTGACCCCTCATGACCTGCTCCGCAGGTGGCCACGCCTCCACCTCACTGTTTCTCACGCTTTGCTGATGCTCTTCAGGTTGCCGGGGGATACGCGCACCAGGGTGGGCTTCCTCACCTTCGACAGCACCATCCACTTCTACAACCTGCAGGGGGGGTTGTCCCAGCCGCAGATGTTGGTGGTGTCAGACATCGATGGTATGCTGAGTCAGCAGTCTTTACCTGTCACACATTTACCTAGTAACAGCCTCTAATAAAGTCTGCAAACCCTGTCAGCGAATAGACGTAGGTGTAGACACCAGAAGAGCCACGGGGGGGTACCCTCCCCATCCTCAGGACGTTTAGCCTGAAGCCAACCAATGAGCTGCTTGTTTTCAGCTCCATCCAATCAGCGACAGGAAGTTAATTGTTCTGTCTTAGCAGCCGCTGCTCGCGTTCCTCTGATGGCTGAATCGTCTCAGGTGATTTGTGTTGTAGCAGCAGGTGGGGGAGGGGCTAAGGACAGGTGTGTCTCCTGCTCTGAGCGTTGTTGTTTCCTCTCCAGACGTCTTCATCCCGTCTCACGACAGCCTGATGGTCAACCTGAAGGAAAGCCAGGAGGTAAGTGTCCCTCCTCCGGCCAGAGGCTCCAGCCGCCGCTCCCCCCCATCATTCTCTCTCTCTCTGGCGCCCCCAGCTGGTGAAGGACCTGCTGACCTCGCTGCCCGTCCTGTTCAGCCAGAGCAGGGAGACGCACAGTGCCCTGGGCCCGGCGCTGCAGGCCGCCCTCAAACTCATGTCGCCCACGGGGGGCCGCGTCACAGTGCTGCAGACCCAGCTGCCCACGCTGGGTGCCGGGGCGCTGCAGTCCAGGGAAGACCCCAACCAGCGCGCCGGCACCAAGGTCAGAATGGGACGCCGGGCTCGTCCGTGTTTCAGAGGACTGACCCAGATCCACGATCGGATCCACAATCAGATCCATGATCACTGATGTGATCACGGATCCATAATGGGATCCATGGTCGCTGCTGAGCTAAAAGCTGCTCTTCTTCACCCAAACCTTCCTTAACCCTGACACCCCTGACCTATTTGGACGTTTTTTTGGTACCTTTGATATTTGCCTCTATGACCACATTAAAATGATTTACCCCATGCTGGGTGTGGTTATCTTCAGCACACCTTCAGCTACATGAAGACATAGTTTTTATTTCCCTATAATTTATTATATTGACATATTGGGGCAAAATAGACACAGTCAAATTCGGAAATGGAAAAATTGTATTTTATTGCACATAAAAACCAAAAACATGCTCATCAAATTGATTTTGAACTCCTAAAAGTTTGTCATAGGCTTCTAACATAAATATATACAGTTTGTGTCACTTGTGCCACTCTTCAAATGAGCTTTTCAAAATAAAACACAGTGCCACATGAAATGCATGAATCACGGTACATGTTTGCATCACGTGACAATATGCACCAATCATGTGAATACATGCATCACCGTTTGTACGATGAACCGCTTTTCTTGGATCAAATGTAAACGATCATATCTCTGGTTTTCTGAGGTCAATCGGCTCCAAATAAAACCCGAGGACGTTTCACATCTATACTGTCATGTAAACGTGAACACAACAATCCTCCTGACAGACTTTTTTTGTTAAGAATGGTTTAAAAACATCATGTGATCACATCAGGGGGGCGTCTCCATAGGGCTATCAGGGTTAATTAATCTTCGTCAGGTGGACTCTGGTTTTGATCTTCATGCCAGAGCAGACGTGTTTCCTCCTGTCTGAGAGGAAGATCTGTCCGTCTGATCAGCCTCCTTGGGCACAAAGCGTACCTGATGATGATGATGATGATGATATGTTGGTGATGATAGAGGGTTCTTGTTCACTGTGCCCCCCCCAGGAGGTGCAGCACCTGGGCCCGGCCACAGACTTCTACAAGAAGCTGTCTCTGGACTGCTCAGGGCAGCAGATCGGGGTCGACCTCTTCCTGCTCAGCTCTCAGTACGCCGACCTGGCCTCGCTGGGTAAGACCCCGCCCCCTCAAGATGTGTGTGTGTACGTTATTATGATGGTATTAAATATGACCCATGGCCTCCATCCATCCTGCAGCCTCTAATCTCTGTATTCTTCCTGAAGGAAACGTTTAAATTTCCCAGTTTGGGATAAATAAAATATCTATAAATAAAGTATATAAATAAAGTACATTTATAAAGTATATTTATAAATAAAGTATATATATAAATAAAGTATATAAATAAAGAACATCTATCTTCCTTCTTTGTCCAAGTGATTCCACAGTGACTCCAGGAACAGAAGGTGTTGTTTCTCCGTTATTAACGCTGTCCTGGTGTTTATTCTAAACACAGGAAAGTGATTCAACAGCTGAACCTACAGCTTCATGAATAATCATGAATAATTCATTTACATAATGATCATTGCAGTGAGAGTAGAGGTTGTGTTCAGACAGGAAGTGATGACCAGTGAGTACAACAGTAGTCACTGATCAATCACTGATCACTAATAGTGCTACCTGTTCTATACTCGCCTGCTTCACGGTGATGTTTCTGCTCTAAATGACTGGTTCATGTTGAACCTGACCTGCCCCCCCTGACCCTTGACCCTCTGCCCCCGTCCCCAGCGTGTATCTCCAGGTTCTCTGCGGGGAGCGTCTTCTTCTACCCGTCCTTCCACC
>JABVMC010000118.1:0-25000 GCA_013358685.1 Antennarius maculatus | reverse complement strand
TGGTTTCACCTTAAATAGGCGTGGCTGGATTCACCTTAAATGGGCGTGGCTGGTTTCACCTTAAATGGGCGTGGCTGGTTTCACCTTAAATGGGCGTGGCTGGTTTCACCTTAAATGGGCGTGGCTGGTTTCACCTTAAATAGGCGTGGCTGGTTTCACCTTAAATAGGCGTGGCTGGTTTCACCTTAAATAGGCGTGGCTGGTTTCACCTTAAATGGGCGTGGCTGGCTTCACCTTAAAGGGGCGTGGCCGGTTTCACCCTAAACTGGAATGCGGGTGTCGGTCACAGGAAACGTTTCCCGTGTAAACACAGAGCAGGAAGTCGCTGATTGACGGCTCCACAGAGGACCATTGTTCACCACTTCCTGTCTGAGCTCCTCAGCGGCGTTAGCTTTGTTAGCCGTCAGATCTGATGTGAGCCTGGATGACGTCGGGGGGGAAGCGGATGCTTGATTCAGAGACAGACTAAAGTAGATTCAGTTACCCCCCAGCAGCAAAACCCTGCTCCAGATCCACACACAGGAAACACTGTTCAGGTTTCCACATAATGAAACACTCACCCCCCCTGAAACATCTCTTCCTCCTCCCCCAGGGACGACGCTCCAGCTAACAGCACCTTCTTCCAGCACCTGGTGGAGGATCAGTCGGAGGCGGGGTCTTCCTACAGCGAGTTCCTGCAGCACGTCCAGCAGCAGGTGTCCCAGTAGGGTGTCCCAGTAGGAGGTGTCCCAGTAGGAGGTGTCCCAGTAGGAGGTGTCCCAGTAGGGTGTCCCAGTAGGAGGTGTCCCAGTAGGGTGTCCCAGTAGAAGGTGTCCCAGTAGGAGGTGTCCCAGTAGGGTGTCCCAGTAGAAGGTGTCCCAGTAGGAGGTGTCCCAGGAGGGCGTCAGAGACCATTGGTAGGGTGTTTGGACCCAGAGCGCCGGGGGGGGGGCTCCAGTGAGCATCAGCCAAAGGCAGGCATTGAACGATGTGGGCTAAAGAATCCCTGTCAGGATCCAGTGTTGGCGCTGGGCTCTGCCCCCTGGGAGCCCCACATGTCGCTGCGTTCTGCCCCCTGGGAGCCCCACATGTCGCTGCGTTCTGCCCCCTGGGAGCCCCACATGTCGCTGCGTTCTGCCCCCTGGGAGCCCCACATGTCGCTGCGTTCTGCCTCCTGGGAGCTCCACTTGCCGTTGCATTCTGCCCCCTGGGAGCTCCACTTGCCGTTGCATTCTGCCCCCTGGGAGCCCCACATGTCATTGCATTCTGCCCCCTGGGAGCCCCACGTGTCGCTGCGTTCTGCCCCCTGGGAGCCCCACATGTCGCTGCGTTCTGCCCCCTGGGAGCCCCACATGTCGCTGCGTTCTGCCCCCTGGGAGCCCCACATGTCGCTGCGTTCTGCCCCCTGGGAGCCCCACATGTCGCTGCGTTCTGCCCCCTGGGAGCCCCACATGTCGCTGCGTTCTGCCCCCTGGGAGCCCCACATGTCGCTGCGTTCTGCCCCCTGGGAGCCCCACATGTCGCTGCATTCTGCCCCCTGGGAGCCCCACATGTGGCGGTGCTGCTCCTTTTTGGGGTCTGTTTTATTCCTCCGAACTGAAATCCAGTGGAATCCGAAGCCGGCGTCGCTTCTCCTTCGTCTCCATTTGAGCGTTCTGCTAACGGAGAGCTAACGGGACAGCAGTGGGACGTGGAGTGCCCCCCTGTGACGGGGGTGGGAACTCATTATTCCAGATCAAACTTCACTCGATTCTCCTCTGTTTGACTTTTTCCAGGCACAGACAGAAGCTGCTGTTCACTTTGTAACTATTGAAGATCTTTTATGTGTGAATATTTATGAACCAGATTATTAAATAAAGGAACAAAATGTACGGTTTGTTTCCTGTGTCCTCATGAAAAAGATCTTTAGAGCCACGACTTTAAAACTTACAACCTTATTCCCTTCTTCTTCTTTTCCTTTCGGCTTTTCCCTCCAGGGGTCGCCACAGCGAATCAGTGTCCTCCATCTAACCCTGTCTTCTGCATCCTCTTCTCTCACACCAACTACCTTCATGTCCTCTTTCACTACATCCATAAACCTCCTCTTTGGTCTTCCTCTAGGCCTCCTGCCTGGCAGTTCAAAACCCAGCATCCTTCTACCAATATATTCACTATCTCTCCTCTGGACATGTCCAAACCATCTCAGTCTGGCCTCTCTGACTTTATCTCCAAAACCTCTAACATGTGCTGTCCCTCTGATGTACTCATTCCTGATCCTATCCTTCCTGGTCACTCCCAGAGAGAACCTCAGCATCTTCATCTCTGCTACCTCCAGCTCTGTCTCCTGTCTTTTCCTCAGTGACACTGTCTCTAGACCAAACAACATCGCTGGTCTCACCACAGTTTTGTACACCTTTCCTTTCATTTTAGCTGAAACTCTTCTATCACACATCACACCTGACACTTTCCTCCACCCGTTCCATCCTGCCTGGACACGCTTCTTCACCTCTTTTCCACACTCTCCATTGCTCTGGACTGTTGACCCTAAGTACTTCAAATCCTCCACCTTCTTGATCTCTTCTCCCTGTAACCTCACTCTTCCACTTGGGTCCCTCTCATTCACACACATGTACTCTGTCTTACTGCGGCTAACCTTCATCCCTCTCCTTTCCAGGACAAACCTCCACCTCTTCCCTGCTCTCACTGCAGATCACAATGTCATCTGCAAACATCATAGTCCATGGAGATTCCTGTCTAACCTCGTCTGTCAGCCTGTCCATCACCATAGCAACAAGAAGGGGCTCAGAGCTGATCCCTGATGCAGTCCCACCTCCACCTTGAACTCCTCTGTCACACCTACAGCACACCTCACCACTGTCTTACAGTCCTCATACATGTCCTGCACCGCTCTAACATACTTCTCTGCCACTCCAGACTTCCTCATACAATACCACAGTTCCTCTCTGGGCACCCTGTCATAAGCTTTCTCCAGATCTACAAAAACACAATGCAGCTCCCTCTGGCCTTCTCTGTACTTCTCTATCAACATCCTCAAAGCAAATACTGCATCTGTAGTACTCTTTTTTGGCATGAAACCATACTGCTGCTCACAAATGCTCACTTCTGCCCTTAGTCTAGCTTCCACTACTCTTTCCCATAACTTCATTGTATGGCTCATCAGCTTTATTCCTCTGTAGTTGCCACAACTCTGCACATCTCCCTTGTTCTTAAAAATGGGCACCAGCACACTTCTCCTCCACTCCTCAGGCATCTTCTCACTATCTAAGATCCTGTTGAACAACCCAGTCAGAAACTCTACTGCCACCTCTCCTAGACACTTCCAAACCTCTACAGGTATATCATCAGGACCGACTGCCTTTCCACTCTTCATCCTCTTCAGTGCCCTCCTCACTTCATCCTGACTAATCTTTGCTACTTCCTGGTCCACAACAGTCACCTCTTCTAGTCTTTGTTCTCTCTCATTTTCCACTCTTCAAAGTACTCTTTCCATCTTCCCATCACACTGCTGGCACCTGTCAACAGACTTTCATCCCTATCTTTAATCACCCTAACCTGCTGCACGTCCTTCCCATCTCTGTCTCTCTGTCTTGCCAGCCTGTATAGATCAGTCTCTCCCTCCTTACTGTCCAACCTAGCATACAAGTCATCATAAGCGTCTTGTTTGGCCTTTGCTACCTCTACCTTCACCTTACGCTGCATCTCCCTGTACTCCTGTCTACTCTCAGTCCTCTCAGTGTCCCACTTCTTCTTAGCTAACCTCTTTCTCTGTATACACTCCTGTACCTCCTCATTCCACCACCAAGTCTCCTTATCTACTTTCCTTCCAGATGACACACCAAGTACTCTCCTACCTGTCTCCCTGATCACATTAGCTGTAGTTGTCCAGTCATCTGGAAGCACCTTCTGACCACCCAGAGCCTGTCTTAACTCCTTCCTAAAAGTCATGCAACACTCATCCTTTTTTAGCCTCCACCATTTCGTCTTCTGCTCTGCCTTTGTCCTCTTCATCTTCCTCACCACCAGAGTCATCCTACACACCACCATCCTATGCTGTTTGGCTACACCTTCGCCTACCACTACTTTACAGTCACTGATCTCCTTCAGGTTACACCGTCTACACAAGATGTAGTCTACCTGTGTGCTCCTACCACCACTCTTATAGGTCACCCTATGTTCCTGCCTCTTCTGGAAGAAAGTATTCACTATAGCCATTTCCATCCTTTTTGCAAAGTCAACTACCATCTATCCTTCTGCGTTCCTCTCCTGGATACCAAACCTGCCCATCACCTCCTCATCACCTCTGTTACCTGCACCAACATGTCCATTGAAGTCTGCACCAATGACAACTCTCTCACTTCTAGGTATGCTCTGCATCACTTCATCAAAGTCCAACCAGAATTTCTCCTTCTCCTCCAGCTCACATCCTACCTGTGGAGCATACCCACTAACAACATTGAACATCACACCTTCTATTTCTAGCTTCAGACTCATCACTCTATCCGACACTCTTTTTACCTCCAGGACATTCCTAACAAACTCCTCCTTCAAGATAACTCCTACTCCATTTCTCTTCCCATCTACACCATGATAGAACAACTTGAACCCTGCTCCTAAACTTCTAGCCTTGCTACCTTTCCACCTGGTCTCCTGGACACACAGTATGTCTACCTTCCTCCTCTGCATCATGTCAACCAACTCTTTACTTTTTCCTGTCATAGTTCCAACATTCGATGTCCCTACTCTTGGTCCTATACTCTTGGCGCTCCTCTCTCTTCCTACGAACACACTTTCCTCCTCTCCTTCTTCAACCAATAGTAGTTACAACCCTATTCCCTGATTTCATTAAAACCTAATCATATGCTAATGGCTGCTAAATGCAAACATTAGCATTTACATAGGCAGTGTTATCAAACTGCTCTGTCATTGGGTGCAGTGTTTCGGGTCGTGGTGGGGTTTAACACACTTCCGGAGTTAATGCTAATGTTTTGTGTGTCTCAAAAGATCATGGGGGTTTGTGGGTAGTGTTTCCATAGTAACAGTAGTAACAGCTGTCATCCCTGAATTGTGCTTGAATCGTTCCCCTCGTGCTTCGACACGTTTGCACCACTGCGGGTCTCAGGGTGTTGTTACACGGGCACGGGACTGGAGTGACCTCATACAGATGCATTTGAGGCATCACAGGATGCCTTCTACAAATATTCCCCAGGGCTCCTTTGGTTACAGTCAAGCTACATAAGCTCACATCATATGATGCTGATCATACTGACATATAATTACCGTCTATCATGATACTGTAGTTTGGAGACTTCAGAAGCGGGTTAGGGTTAGGGTTAGAGAGCCGCTCTAAAGCGCCGTGAGGCTGGCGGCCTGCAGTAAACACACCCGACAAGCCGCTCTGCTCCACACAGATCTGGCTTCCATATGTCTCCTGCTTCTGGAAAACACCCCAACCTCAAATATTCAGCACCAGGAAGCAGAAGGATCCACATTCTCAACGTGTGTTTTGACCGATAAGAGCATAAGGACAAATATGGAAACCTCATGTTTTATGTGTATTTTACAGACGTGGAAACGATACCGTACATTTGTGTGTTTCTCAGCTTTAACACGTGAAGCTTCACACCAGACATCAACACGTTGGTGCTTTCTTCTCGTCACACCCCTTGTATTCAAACACGACTAGAGTTGAATTCTCCTGAAAATAACCAACAGAATATTCATTTTGCAGTCACTGGAGCATTTTCCACGTCTTCACTTCTACGCCCCTGGAATCAGAAGGATTGTTGGACACAATGGCAGCTCCAGTCTCGTTCACTCAGAGCTGATCTGTGGCCGATATGTGTGGGAGTTTCTGAGGCTTGACCCTCCAGAGCAGTTTCCTTTTTGTTTGTCCTGTGAGCAAACAATGGGGCATTGTGATGCCGGACGCTCTCAGCGACTGTAAGGCAGAAAAAACACCTCTGTGTAATCGTTGGGATGAAATATTTTGGTTAGATACAGACTTTGTGTAGCTCCTTCTAATGCTTTTGTGTTGGCGTGTTTTTGTTTCTTGTGGTTTTATTGTTTTTTTTTTGTTTGGCTCCACTATTTGACTTCTCCATGACCTAAAAATAAAAGCCCCCCCCCTCCTGTCGGTGCTCTGCCAGAGCGTCATCCGTGCTTTCATCTCTCTGCTTGTCCATCTATCACCTGGATGCTTTGAGAGGAACAAACACTGATATTTGTTCAGCTTGATGCGGCCCCCGCCTCCTGGTGGAGCGTTCAGCTGTCAGGAGGAACAAAAGGTTTATTTTGATGAGCATTTCTCTGCAGAGAAGTCCTCAACTTGAACCACATGTAGAAGGACTCCAGCGCCAGAGCAACCAGGTTTAGTGATGACTGGTGTCCACTGATGCACGCGGGGGTCAGGAGGCTCTGCTTCCATCTCCTCCATGCTACCTGAACCATCTTAAAGGAGGTCTTGCACACATGTTCCAGTTTAAAACTCGTATTCTTTTTCTGTGTTTTGTTTTGCCTCAGAATGATGAGATTCTGGATGAGTCCAGACCTGGACCTCGATGATCTCCTGATGTCTGTGGTTTTCCATCAGCTTTCTCTTTCTGACATGTAATGCGGGTGAATTAGTGACTCTACATTCCTCATGGCTGTGAATGTTTGTTTCCTGTAAGCCGACTGTTGAACTACCAACCTGCCCAATGTCTGCCAGCAGGTTCTTGGACAAACAGTTGTTTTTGGAGTGGAGTTTAATTCTACCCAATAAAAGGTTGCAGATCTTAAGTCTGTTCCTCTGGACTGTTATGCTTGGCCGGTGGCGCCGGTAGGATTTTTGGCTGAACACAGAAGTCTGTTACCTCTTGAAGGCCGTCTTTCTTTTTTGTTCCTCTGAAGCTTTGGGCTTCCTCTGTCTTGGTTGGAATCCTCAGGACTCAGGAAGTTGTTTCTTGCCGTTACGTCTTGGCTTCCCCTTCTAGCTGCTTCAAATGTTGTCAGCACTTCAGTTGCATCCATTGCAGTAGGAAAAAATATTTTCGACAACACATTGATTTTAGAAACATGATGAAGCTAAGCTAACAGACTCTTTTTTGCAGAGCTTCCATGAATTGGACACAAATTTTATGGCTAAAACTATCAAAAGTTGAAGATAAATAGTTTCAATGCTAGCTAATGGTTGTGTTTTACATATTTTATAAACTCTATCTGTGTTGTTTTGTTCATCTTGTGTTTTCACTTTGCTAAAGGCAGTTGGTGTTTGGAGTTGGAGCTGATGGGACTGTGGCGGTGGAACGGTCAGTTAAAGTTAAACTTACCTTTTACACCAATCTATTAATTCTGGTATACCGAAGCAAGAAAAATGTGGCCAAAACCACCTTTGAATCATCCAATAATACGCCCATGGCCACGCCCACGCCGGCCCCCTCTACTCTGTAGTCCAGCAGTGTTTTCATACTAAACACTGTTCCAGCACTTCCTGTTTAGCTCTTTTGTTCAGGCCTTCAACACTCCCAAATGTCCCAGTGCACACTATTAAAAGGATCTGCAAAAACTGATCCTTAGCAACAAGATGCGTTTGTGTCCCACAGAGACAGCAGCCTCCCTGCTGGGGGGGGGGGAGACTCTTGGAGTGGCCATGTGCCGACTGCACCTCATCGGCTCGTGACCTTGGGCTTCTGGGCTTTTGGTCTTTGACCTCTTGAACAGTAACGTGTTTGTGATCTGGAGGGTCGACGTGTCGCTGTGGGTGCCGCTGGTTGAACTTCCAGAGCTTTTTTTTTCCTGCGTCCCACAGCAATGAGACTAATGAATAGGAACCACATGGAGTTCTCCACGGCTTCACTGTCTAACGAGGACCAAGCTGCTCTCCTGAACACTTCAAGCCTTTGTCTCTGGTGGATTTCCCTCGGCCCTTTCTTCACAAGGGTTGTTGGGTTGCAACTCTGATGGTTTTGACACCCCATTTTTTAACAGGGCGAGCAATCTATGGAGGTTAGGGGTTAGATTTAGTGTTAAGGGTTGGGGGTTAGGATTAGGGGTTAGATTTAAGGTTAAGGGTTAGGGGTTAGGATTATGGGTTAGATTTAAGGTTAAGGGTTAGGGATTAGGGTTAGGGTTAGAGGTTAGGGTTGTAGGGGTAGGGTTAGGGATTAGAGTTAGGTTTAGGGATTAGGGTTAGGATTAGAGGTCAGTCAATCAAGTTTTATTTATATAGCGCTTAATCATGGCAACAAACATTTCAAAGTGCTTTAACAGACAGAAAAACCCAAATGAACCCTCCAGAGCATAAACGACAGTGGCGGGGAAAAACTCCCTCTTTGAGGAAGAAACTCCGGGTTTTAAATCTAGTCTTAAATAATGAGAGGGTGTCTGCCTCCTGAACTGAGGGATGGAGGTGGTTCCACAATAGAGGGGCTTGATAGCTAAAGGCTCTATCCCCCGTCCTGCTTTTGTAGATTCTAGGAACCACCAGTAGGCCAGTATGTTGAGAGCGTAATGCTCTAGATGGATTATATGGAACCAAAAGTTCCTTCAGTTAGGTCGGTGTCTGGCCATGAAGGGCTTTGGAAGTGAGGAGGAGTATTTTAAAATCTATCCTAGCTTTCACAGGAAGCCAGTGCAGAGAAGCAACACAGGAGAAATATGGTCTCTGTTACTGGTCCTGGTCAGAACCTGGTCTCTGGTACTGGTCCTGGTCAGAACCTGGTCTCTGGTACTGGTCGTGGACAGAACCTGGTCTCTGGCACTGGTCCTGGTCAGAACCTGGTCTCCGGTACTGGTCATAACCTGGTCCCTGGTACTGGTCCTGGTCAGAACCCAGTCTCTGGTACTGGTCCTGGTCAGAACCTGGACTCTGGTACTGTTCATGGACAGAACCTGGTCTCTGGCACTGGTCCTGGTCAGAACCCGGTCTCTGGTACTGGTCCTGGTCAGAACCTGGTCTCTGGTACTGTTCGTGGACAGAACCTGGTCTCTGGCACTGGTCCTGGTCAGAACCTGGTCTCTGGAACTGGTCCTGGACAGAACCTGGTCTCTGGCACTGGTCCTGGTCAGAACCCGGTCTCTGGTACTGGTCCTGGTCAGAACCTGGTCTCTGGTACTGTTCGTGGTCAGAACCTGGTCTCTGGCACTGGTCCTGGTCAGAACCTGGTCTCTGGAACTGGTCCTGGACAGAACCTGGTCTCTGGCACTGGTCCTGGTCAGAACCTGGTCTCTGGTACTGGTCCTGGTCAGAACCCAGTCTCTGCTTCTGGTCAGAACCTGGTCTCTGGTACTGGTCGTGGACAGAACCTGGTCTCTGGCACCGGTCCTGGTCAGAACCCAGTCTCTGGTACTGGTCCTGGTCAGAACCTGGACTCTGGTACTGTTCGTGGACAGAACCTGGTCTCTGGCACTGGTCCTGGTCAGAACCCGGTCTCTGGTACTGGTCCTGGTCAGAACCTGGTCTCTGGTACTGTTCGTGGACAGAACCTGGTCTCTGGCACTGGTCCTGGTCAGAACCTGGTCTCTGGTACTGGTCCTGGACAGAACCTGGTCTCTGGCACTGGTCCTGGTCAGAACCTGGTCTCTGGTACTGGTCCTGGTCAGAACCCAGTCTCTGCTTCTGGTCAGAACCTGGTCTCTGGTACTGGTCGTGGACAGAACCTGGTCTCTGGCACCGGTCCTGGTCAGAACCTGGTCTCTGGTACTGGTCCTGGTCAGAACCCAGTCTCTGGTTCTGGTCAGAATCTGGTCTCTGGTACTGGTCCTGGTCAGAACATGGTCTGTGGTACTGGTCCTGGTCAGAACCTGATCTCGGGTACTGGTCCTGGTCAGAACCTGGTCTCTAGTACTGGTCCTGGTCAGAACACGGGAAGCAGCATTCTGAATTAGTTGAGTCTTCAGCTGCTTTTTGGGGCAGCCTGAAAAAAGTGCGTTACAGTAATCTAGTCTGGAAGAGATGAAAGTATGGATTAATTTCTCTGCATCACTCCGTTTTAAAATATGCCTGATTTTAACAATGTTTCGGAGATGGAAAAAGGCCGTTCTAGAAACCTGCTTAACGTGTGTGTTAAACGAGAGATCCTGATCAAAAATGACACCTAGGTTCCTCGCAGTGGTTTTGGCCTCAAACGTGATGCCATCTAAGGTTATTAATAACATCGCTTGGCACTACATCCCTAACGGTTTTTGGGCCGGGCACGATGACCTCAGTTTTACCAGAATTTAGATGCAAAAAGTTATTGGTCATACAATCTTTAATCTCTTTGATACACGCCTGTAATTTGCACAACTGATTGACCTCATCAGGTTTAATCGAGAGATATAATTGCGTGTCATCGGCATAACAATGGAAGTTGATGGAGTGTTTCCTTATCATATTACCCAGAGGAAGCATGTACAAGATAAATAGTATTGGACCAAGAACCGAGCCTTGAGGAACTCCATAACTAACTGTAGTTGACCTAGAGGAGTTGTTATTAACGTGAACAAACTGGGAATGGTCAGTTAAATTAGACTTAAACCACATCAGTGCTCATCCCTTAAGACCAATTGTTTGGTCCAGTCATGCCAGAAGAATATTGTGGTCAATTGTTTCAAAAGATTGACCTATCTCTGTCCCCAGTGTATTTCTCTTTCCCAACCAACAGGTCAAGGCAGATGACCGCCCTCCAGGCTCTGGAGGGCGGTCAGACAGAGGGCTTGTTTCTATATTGGTTCTGTTGGACTTTAATCAACTCAATCAATCAACTTTTATTTATATAGCGCTTAATCACATCTGAAGACATTTCAAAGCGCTTTACAGATAGAAAGCCAACAATGCCCTCCAGAGCAAGCATAAGCGACCCTGGCGGGGAAAAACTCCGTCATTGAGGAAGAAACTCCGGGCAGGACCCAGGCTCTGGAGGACGGTCATGTGTGACGCATATCAAATGTCACATTTGATATGCGTCAATAATTATTTAGAACAGCAGGGTCCAGGTTAGGTAAGGGTTGGGTTAGGGGATTAACTTTTGCTATTTTTACCAAAACATGTAGAATCAAATTGATTTCTGCTCTTTCTATAAGCAGACACTTCTCTCGTCTAGTGGAAACACAATCTGTCGTTGCAAATCAATCTTGATTATGTGAAAAACCTGCTCACATCAATAAGAAGTGAGAGTTAATCAGAAATTAAATCCTTAGTGAATCAAACTGATATATCTAACCCTTAAGATTTGATTTCTCATCAGTAATATTTCTTTTAAATCTTGGCTCTGCAAAATGTGACCCTCTTTGTTTGCTGGTTACATCATACCGGCTCCGCCTGCTGATATGATGACATCATACTATACCAGTCAACACAAGATGACTCCGCCTACTGATATGACATCAGATTACATCAGGTTCATGTGACCCTGGGGAACATGCTGTTTTTTTTGCTGTACTAGAATAGAGTGTAATTTTCACATCCACTACAGTAGTTGGCAGTGGCGCTCCCATTATCAGGTTTGTTCAGGGGGTATATTAGCTCCACGGTGTTGGGTTTGGTGATATGAAGGGCAGTAAAAAATAAAAAATTAATGTGAATAAAATTATTCTTTGTTATAAATTGAACTGTATTTCTTTTTTTGTTTTTGTTTTCTTTTATATTAATAAGGATATATGTTATGCAGAGGTGTAATTATAATAATTATATAGGAAACTTATATTATTTATAGTAGCGGCGGAGAGTGGGGGCGCGTGAATTGTTTTCTTCTTGCTGGGGGTGCGCAACAGAACATAATTGAGAAGCACTGCACTAAAGGAAGCCATCGACCTGTTGTCAATGAGGATGATTGTCATCATCATCATCTTCATCCACCCCTCCAGATTCGGGTCGCGGGGACAGCAACTTCAACGGGGAGCCCCAAACTTCCCTTTCCCTCCCACATCCACCATCTCTGACTGGGGGGTCCCAAGGTGTTCCCAGACCAGTGTTGAGATATAATCCCTCCACCTGGTCCTGGTGAAGGGATTAAACTATTTTTACAATCATTATTCTTATTCTTATGATTATTATTATTGTTGTTGTTGTTTGTGTTGTGTTTCCCTCAGCCACAGCAGGAATGACTGTCCCCAGAACAAACGGGTTTATTCTTCTCCACATGGAAGAAGGGCCAGACCATCTATCTTTCTCAAAGTGAGCTCTTCTTTAGCCTGTTATTTTTGTTTTATTACATTTAGATGATGTTTAATGTATAAAGTATTAGATTTAGTTGAAGTTTAAATTTGAAATTGATTTTCATTCGTAAGAATGAACACAAAAAAGTCAGACAAACTTTTATTTCTCCACGGCTGGAACGGGCTCCGCTCACAGACCCTGGGTGTTTGGGGGGGCGGGGGTTACTCTCAAGCGAGGACTCCTATTGGTGGGTTAGCCACGTGACGTGTCTGTTGACAGTAGTAAAACCTCCGCTTACACACACTCCCGCGGATCTCCCAGCGGGTGCGCACCGGTTTTCCAGCAGCAGTGCGCGTCGAGCCGAACCGTTGGACCTCCGGACCGGTAACACCGCGGGGGGGCCGGACGATGGCATCGGAAACGACGGGCGCTCTGAACCTGTCGGAGGACCAAGTGAAGATCCTGGAGGAGGGCTTCGTGAAGTCCGGGAAGAACCCGAGCGACGTGGAACTCATGCTGATCGCCGCGGAGTGCCGGCTGTCCGAGGCCGACACGGAGGTGAGGAGGAGCGGGGGGGAGTCCGGAGCCTCAGCGGTGACGTCAACCAAACACTTTGTTAACAGTAAATGTGTCACGTGACACCTGGAGCTTGGCGCGAACACGAGCAGGAAGCTCCGGGTTGTTTGTTTGTGTGTTTGTTTTTCAGTGTGTGTGTTTGGGGGGATGGGGGTGGGGGTGGGGGGTGTTGGAGATGCGGTTCGAGTTCTTTTAGATTATTATTAACTAATTTCCCTGATGGAACCTCCTGAAGGGATGAATAAAGTCCTACTCTATTATTATTATTATGATTATTATTATTACTAATAATGAATAATAATGTTATTATTATTATTACTACTAACAATAAACAATAAAATTACTGTTATTGTTATTATTATTATTATAGATTTAGTTCTTTACAGTCAAAAAAAAAAAAAGCATGAAATCATTGTTCGCCTATCATGAAGAACCCATCCCTCCTTCTGAGGAGCCACTGAGACCCGACCGACAGCAGGGTTCCTCCCAAGATGCGCCGGTTTCCACCGGAGGACCTTCAGGACTGGGGGGGCGGCAGTGTGACTATTTTTGCTTTTGATTGAGCGCCTGTGCTGACAGAAGGCGTAACGCAGCCCCTGACCCCTAACTCCTAACCCTAACCCCTAATCCTAATCCCTGACCCCTAACTCCTAACCCTAACCCCTAATCCTAACCTCTGACCCCTAACCCCTAACCCTAATTCTAACCCCTAACACCTAACTCCTAACCCCTAATCCTAACCCCTAACCCCTAACTCCTAATCCCTCACCCCTAACCACTAATCCTAACCCCTAACTCCTAACCTCTAACCCCTGACCTTAACCCCTAACCATAAACACTAATCCTAACCACTAACTCTAACCCTAACCCCTAAGCCTAACCCCTAAACCTAACCACTAACCCTAACCCCTAACCCCTAACCCTAACCACTAACTCTAACCCTAATCCCTAACCCCTAACCACTAACTCTAACCCTAACCCTAACCCCTAACGCTAACCACTAACTCTAACCCTGACCACTAACCCTAACCACTAACTCTAACCCTAACCCATAACCACTAACTCTAACCCTAACCCCTAACCACTAACTATAACCCTAACCCATAACCACTAACTCTAACCCTAACCACTAACCCTAACCCCTAACCACTAACTCTAACCCTAACCCATAACCACTAACTCTAACCCTAACCACTAACCCTAACCCCTAACCCTAACCACGAACTCTAACCCTAACCCCTAACCTTAACTACTAACTCCAACCCTAACCCATAACTCTAACCACTAACCCTAACCCTAACCCTAACCCCTGACCACAACGACTAACTCTAACCCTAACCACTAACCCTAACCCCTAACCCTAACCACTAACCCCTAACCCCTAACCACTGACTCTAACCCTAACCCTTAACCCTAACCACTAACCCTAACCCTAACCCCTAACGACTCACTTGACGATGTTCTCATGGTCAGGACGGGTCACCTGTCTCCCCTGAAGTTCACTGCTAACATGCTAACACGCTTGTCAGTCGTTCTTCCGCCGAACTCCACAAACTGGTTGCTCTGGATCTGACAGGATAGGGGTGGGGTGAACTCAGCCAACGCCTTTCTGTAGGCGGGACCTTCAGTTACGCCGTCGTCTTCAGTGCCGCTGGGAATGTTGTAATAAACAACGTGAGACTTCCTGTTGAGATCTTCCAGGGGGGCGTCCGCCGCGTTGGCGCCGTGGGGTTGTTCCGTGTTGATGTAGCATCAGAACCCTGACCTTTAGCCCTTAACCCTAACCCTAACACCTAACCCCTAATCCTAACCCCTAACCCCTAACCCTAACACTTAATCCTAACCCCCTAACACCTAACCCTAACGCCCTAAAACCTAACCCTAACAATAACACCTAAACCTAACCCTAACCCCTAATCCTAACCCCTAACCCTAACACCTAACCCTAACCCCTAACACCGAACCCTAACCCTAACAATAACACCTAAACCTAACCCTAACCCCTAATCCTAACACCTAACCCTAACAATAACACCTAAACCTAATCCTAACCCTAACACCTAACCCTAACCCCTAATCCTAACCCCTAACCCTAACACCTAACCCCTAACCCTAACAATAACACCTAAACCTAATCCTAACCCTAACACCTAACCATAACCCCTAATCCTAACACCTAACCCTAACCCCTAATCCTAACCCCTAACCCTAACACCTAACCCTAACCCCTAACCCCCTAACACCTAACCCTAACCCCCTAACCCCTAATCCTAACCCTAACCACTAACCCCAATCCTAATCCAGAAACCACAAACAAACAGAAGGGGGCAGGAGAATTTGTGACATTTTTCCTTGAACCAACTTCATTTCTAAACTCTCGTGTTCCCAGAAAAAAAGGTGAAAAGAGCCCCATGGCTCCGGGCCTTGTGGCTCCGGGCCTTGTGGCTCTGGGCTCCGGGCCCCGTGGCTCCGGGCCCCGTGGCTCCGGGCCCGTGGCTCTGGGCCCGTGGCTCCGGGCCCCGTGGCTCCGGGCCCCGTGGCTCCGGGCCCGTGGCTCCAGGCCCCAGAC
Organism: Antennarius maculatus; assembly: GCA_013358685.1. Lineage (NCBI taxonomy): Eukaryota > Metazoa > Chordata > Actinopteri > Lophiiformes > Antennariidae > Antennarius > Antennarius maculatus. The sequence goes on along the minus strand of JABVMC010000118.1, from coordinate 9,761 downwards.
GGATCACTCCCCTCCCCAAATGATGTCAGAATTGTTATGAATCCCTTAACAACTGACCACAAAACAGCAAAGTGCCAGAACAGGGGTGTGTGTGTGTGTGTGTGTGTGTGTGTGTGTGTGTGTGTGTGTGTGTGTGTGTGTGTGTGTGGAGGTGCAGTCAAATGGTTTGGTCAAAATGGTTGTTAGCCAACAGCTTTCTTTGAGCTCTGGGTCATAGAGCTCAAAGAATCCATCCAGTCTGCACAGACTGAATGGATTCACCTTTGATTTGAGCATTGTGGTTCCAGTTGGTGGTGCTAACCCTACGCTAACGGTGCTAACCCTATGCTATTGGCACTAACCCTATGCTATTGGCGCTAACTCTACACTAACGGCACTGACCCTACGCTAACGGCGCTAACCCTATGCTAATGGCACTAACCCTATGCTAACGGTGCTAACCCTAACCTGTTAAACCAGACTTTAGTTTCAGATTTCGATCTCGGTGCTCGTGGGAAACGTGTTGGTGTTGCCGAGTCGTGATGTCGTGGTTCTGAGGCTCTGTGATTGGTCAGTGACTGGTCAGTGATTGGTCAGTAATGTGAGGAAATGGAAGCAGTGCCCCCCCCACAGGAAGCCCACCTGGGGAGGGTCTCAGGACCGGTTAGGTCTCTGGTTCAGGGGGCGGGGCCAAATGTAGGTGTGGGCAGGAAACATGAGTCCGTTCTAATTCTCCTGCCCCCTTCTGTTTGTTTGCCTCTTCCAGAAATGGTTCCGGTTGCGTAATGCCCAGTGGAGGGCGTCAGAGGGTCTCCCTGCCAAGGGGGGGTCGGTGCTGGACTGACCGGGCTTCTGCTGGACCCCCGGACTTCTGGTTGGGTTTCTCTTGTGGACGAATGGACCCTGGTGACCCCCCCTCTCATGGACCCCCCTCTAATGGACCACCCCTCTCATGGACCCCCCTCTCATGTACCCCCCCTCTCATGGACCCCCCCTGATGGACCCCCCCTGACGGACCCCCCCCGATGGACCCCCCCTGACGGACCCCCCCGATGGACCCCCCCCGATGGACCCCCCCTGATGGACCCCCCCTGTGTCGTGTCTGTTACCTGTAGCTGTTTTACTGTCAGGAATGTGAAGGTCTGTCATGTTTACAGAAATAAAGTCTCTATAACAGAAGCGTCTCCACGTCGGTGTCTTCACAGAGCTGTAATTGTGGAGAGGGACGTTACAGAGGGGGGGTTTGTTTACCTGCAGGTCTGTGGCGGGGGGGGGTCCTGCTGAATAAAGGATGTTAGGAAGTGCTGAGATGACAATAAATGCTGCTGTTGTCCAGAAACTGTTTCCAGGACTGGTTCTAATTCATCAGGTCTGACCCTCATGTCCAAACCTGAACCCGAACCCTGACCTTAGCCCTAACCCTAACCCTAACTGGAGTCAGGACTTGTGTTTAAATATTAAATCTGGTTTCTGGTTCCTGTTCTCCTTCATGTTCGCTGTGATTCTTCTGAAATATTCAGCTTTGGGTTTTATTCACGTTTCCAGGTGAGAGCGTTTAATTTTTCCAGAATAAAATGAATCCTCAGAAACACAACTTGTCTAATAACAGTTCATGTTGGACGTGAACAACTTCTACTGCGCATGTGCGCTGCGTCGGTGGATTCAAGGAATCAGACGAATGATGACCAGCTGCAGCAGGAGCCGCGAGACCACGATGATTGGCTGATGGGTGGGCGTGGATTGGGTGATGGATGGGCGTGGATTGGCTGATGGATACGCGTGGATTGGCTGATGGATAGGCGTGGATTGACTGGTTCATTTCAAATTTGGCGTCTCCAACACAGGTGACGTCAGTCGGCGCGCAGAGTTCGGTTCACCGCCTCCAGGTCAGCGTTAACGCGGGTTTCTCCTCCACGCAGCTCTGGAAGCTTCGCTTCAGGACGCGGCAGAATTCAAGCCTCTCGCTGCTCCAGCCTGAGTCTCTGATTGGCTGATTGTCTTTAACGTGCAGCACCTGGAGCAGCAGCGACCCGGAGTCAGTCAGCAGGTGTGTGTAAAGCTGGCGTTAGGCCGCAGGTGTGTGTAAAGCTGGCGTTAGGCCGCAGGTGTGTGTAAAGCAGCAGGTGTGTGTAAAGCTGGCGTTAGCCCGCAGGTGTGTGTAAAGCAGCAGGTGTGTGTAAAGCTGGGCGTTAGCCCGCAGGTGTGTGTAAAGCAGCAGGTGTGTGTAAAGCTGGCGTTAGCCCGCAGGTGTGTGTAAAGCAGCAGGTGTGTGTAAAGCTGGCGTTAGCCCGCAGGTGTGTGTAAAGCAGCAGGTGTGTGTAAAGCAGCAGGTGTGTGTAAAGCTGGCGTTAGTCAGTGTAACGGACTTAAAATGTTTATTTTTGAGCGTTTTGGTTTTCATTAATTGATGCTATGTGATTATGTGAATTTTATCGAAACGTTATTTTCTTTTGTTTGTATCGCCCAGTTCGCCCCATGTGCGCGCTTCGTTACTTCTGTACCTCCTGTGCTTCCGTAGTCCCTCCCGTCTGTCCCCCAGAGAGGGGGTGGGTTGTGTCGGAGCGCTGCTCAGCTGTTTTTCTATTTTTAACGTCAAATGTGAACTGTTTGCGCAGTAACTTCAAGACTGTTATAACAAGTTAGAACTTTGTGATGTTTCAAGTAGTTTTGTTTCTGGCATTCTTTGAGTTTTATTCCGTTGACTGTAATGAGGTGAAGTTTTGGCGCTAACTGACACGCAGCCCGGTCATGTGACCGATGGTGACATGGAGAGGCGGGAGGGTAATATTTGTCATTTTGTCTGAGAAGCAGAGGTATAGAAGAGAGACGTGGGGAGATTAAATAACTGTCTCCCACAGGATGCAAAATAAAGAACTCCGCTATTTGAGTCATCCTTTTGCCGGCCCGTTCACAACCGTTACACTAGCAGGTGTGCGTAAAGCTCGCTGATGGAGCTGCAGGACGCCCCCCCCCCCACAGTCGTGGTCCGGGGAGGGGGCAGAGGAAGACCCCGGAGCGCCTTCCTCTCGGAGGAGTGTCCAGCAGCAGGTGAGACGCTCCTGATGGAGCTGTAGTGATGGGATGTTGGTTCATGGGGGGGAGGCCCAGAGCGGTGGTCAGACCGGAACCAGTGGCCACCAGCCGTGTGACGGTGCTCACGTTAACCTACCGGGGCCCTCGGGTCCAGTAGGTTTAGAACTAACTAGATTTACTGTGTGCATCAGAGCAGCTGGAAAGGCAGTAGGTCTAGAATTTAGGAACAGGATTCAAATTTACTGTGGTGTTGATGGCCAGAGAAATGGAGTAGGGGTCACTTTAAAAGAAGGGTTAGCTGGGAGGGTCTTGTAGGTGAAAAGTGTCAGATCCAGTGATGAGGGTTAAACATAAAATTGAGGGTGTGTGTATAATAAGATTAGTGCTGATGCCCCACAGGGAGGACGTGAATTGGAGGAAGTTAAGAGCATTCCAGAAAGACACTGAATGGTGCAGATTTTAATGCTTGTGTTGGGGAAGTAAGTATTTAGGGGCAACTGTGGTTTCATTTCCAGGAAAAGGAGCACAGATGCATTAATTGTCTTGAGGATGTTAATGAAGTACAGAGAAGGTCAGAAGGAGCTCCATGGTGTCTTTGTAAATCTAGAGAAAGAATGACCGGGTACCCAGAGAGGAACTGGGGTCCTGCATGAAGTCTGGAGTGGCAGAAGTCTGTTGGAACAGTACAGGACATGAATGAGTTCAGCTGAACAGGTGAGGTGTGCTGCAGGTGTGAGGGAGGAGTTCAACGCAGATGAGGGATTGATCAGGGATCAGATTTGAGCCCCTTCCTGTTTGCAGTGGTGATGATGGGCTGACTGATGGAGTTGGACTGGATTACCTCATGGACCATCATGTTCACAGATGACATTGTGAAAGCATGGAGCAGGTGGAGGAACATTCTTCCTTCTCCACTGCACTCATGCACAGGTGCTGTTTTCCTCTCCATCACATGCCACCACCTTTCTAAATGTTCCTCCACCTGCTCCGTGCAGATCAGTGTCATCTGTGAACATCATGGTCCATGGGAATCCAGTCTAACTTCATATGTCGGCCTATTACCTCCACTGCAAACAGGCGGTGGCTCAGATCTGATCCCTTTGTCAGTCCCACCTCTACCTCGAACTCCTCCCTCACACCTGCAGCACACCTCACCTGTTCTGCTGCCCTCGTTCATGTCCTGTACTGTTCGAACGGACTTCTCTGCCAGTCCAGACCTCCTCAGGCAGTCCCACACTTCCTCTCTGTCATAGACTTTCTGTAGATTTACAAAGACACCATGGAGCTCCCTCTTGGGGCAGCAGTGTCTAAGTGGTAGAGTGGACGCCGTATGATCAGACATGGGCGGTTCGAGTCCCGCTCCCGCCAGCCAGCTTCAGAGTGTGAGCTGACAGTGGGAGGTGTCAGCTTGCCTCTCGGTTACTGCAGAGGAGCCCTTGAGCAAGGTGCTGTCCCCCCGACAAGCTCTTTTGTGGCGCGACCGTCACTCTGCCTCCCCCTGTGCTGCGTGTTGTACTAACTGCGTGCCTACAGGCACTAGCGTGTTGTGTACAGGGCCCTGACTGTCAGGTGCATTGATGGAGCTGTGGGATGACTGGGAATACCCGTCGTGTCAGATGGCATCGCGGGTGGCCCTATTGACACCAGACAAGTGAGACGCCTCTGACTGCACGTCATCAATCCCTCGGCTGAAGAGGACCAGATTATTCAGGTCTACAGTTCAAATTGTTAATGTTGCTAATGCTAACACATGTTGATACTGCTGCAGGGAGTTTTGTTGATGGTTTTGTTTGTTGCTCATGTGAGGGCTGTGGAGGTAATGGGTTTGGTAATATTGTTTAGACCACCGCAGAACTCGAGCCCTAGGGGTTAGGGTTAATGGTAAGGTTACCCTCCATTGGTTCAGCTGTAAACACAGTGCTGCATCCACTCTCCACTGTCTGGGAGACGGATTTTATGCTAAATCCCTTTAGGGGCCAGAGCCACGTTCATATAGATCACCACATGAGTTTTGTGAGGTGACCCGATTGGGCCAGCTCAGCAGGGGGAGTTGTTGGGAATTATCATTATCAACTAATTGAAATGACCACAAAGCCCATCTGCTGACACAAACATGGATAATACACACTTTGTTCCTTGTCTACCACATCGTGTGAAAGGACACGGCGCACACGGCAAACTGATCAAGTTGTTGAGTGAACTTTGGTACTACAACTTGTTTCATCACTGGAGATGCTCCTCGAGACGGAGACCCAAGAACTGAGGGTTTTGTTCATAGAGAAACCCTAAAAGATGTGTTGGGGTGTGTGTCTATCCCTCTGTGGTGATAATACTGCTGCTGATTGTTGGGCTATTAATGATGTCGACGACATTGGATGCCATAAAGATACTAAAAATTATTGTGGGGATGAGGATGCCAATTAGCAGTATCGGCATCATTTTTATCAGCATCTTAATTGTTGATGCCCTAACAGTGATGACTATTGTGGTGATTGAGGTGATGAGCAGTATTTGGTGTTTCATGTCCGAATCATCATCCATGGTCTAATTCGTCCTCACGTTTGTAGCCTAAAAAAACACCCGGTCATGCGCTTGCATCCCGACAGGTATTGGGATCTCCCACATTATATAAAGTCCTCTTTGTATGATGTGGGAGATGCACCTGAGTAAGACTCCTGTATCAGCGGTCATAAGACTGCACCTCACATGGAAATGGATTTTTGCCGCGGTTGTCAATTTCCCTGGATGAAAACCCATCGGAGACATCAAGGAGGGGTTCCACAGGACTGCAGGTGAGTTATGTGAAGATCTGTAAAATTACAATTATATTCTGAATGACATTGTGCTGCGACTTCAGACTGCAGTACCTCAGTGACATAATTTTTTTTTCTTTAGGATTTCCCGACATAACTGGCTGCATGGATGGCACCCCATCGAGGCTCCATCCCCTAAATCCATTATCAACACAAATGTGCAGGTACATGTAGATTGACTACTGTGTTAAAATGTTAAAGACTGAGTCATACCTAAACTAACATCTGTCATTCTCTGCCTTGTCAAGATCATATGTGGTGCTGAAATCCACATTTCTGATGTGGAGGCAACAAAGCTTGGGTCGGTCCATGACTCCCAGACATACGGTGAGTCTTACCTGAAAGGTCTCCACAGGTTGGCCAGACAGAGGGATGGAGATGGGAAGGATGTGCAGCAGGTAAGGGTGATGGATAGAGATGGAAATGTGGCAACTGGAGCCAGTGTACTGGGTAGATGGAAAGAATACTCTGAGGAGATGAGGAAAATCAGAGAAAGGGTGGAAGATGCAAGTGTGGTGGAGCAGGAAGTAGCAGTGATCAGCCAGGGTGAAGTTAAGATAGCGCTAGAGGAAGGAACGGGAGGGCAGTTGGTCTGGATGGCATTCCTGGAGGTATGGAACCTTCTCTTAGGTGGCTGGAGTTTTTGACCAGGTTGTTCAACAGAATTTTAGCGGCTGAGAAGATGCCTGAAGAATGAAGAGAGTGCTGGTTCCCATTTTTAGGAACAAAGGTCATCTGAGTTGTGGGAACGATGGAGGGATAGATTTGATGAATCCCACAATGAAGTTGTGGGTAACAAGTGGTAGAGGGTAGAGTTGGGACAGACGTGAGTATTTACGGGCAACTTTGGTTTCATTTCCAGGAAAAGGAGCATAGATGCATTATTTGTGTTGAGGATGTTAATGAAGTACAGAGAAGGTCAGAAGGAGCTCCATGGTGTCTTTGTAGATCTAGAGAAAGAATGACCGGGTACCCAGAGAGGAACTGGGGTCCTGCATGAAGTCTGGAGTGGCAGAAGTCTGTTGGAACAGTACAGGACATGAACGAGTTCAGCTGAACAGGTGAGGTGTGCTGCAGGTGTGAGGGAGGAGTTCAACGCAGATGAGGGACTGATCAGGGATCAGATCTGAGCCCCTTCCTGTTTACAGTGGTGATGATGGGCTGACTGATGGAGTTGGACTGGATTACCTCATGGACCATCATGTTCACGGATGACATTGTGAAAGCATGGAGCAGGTGGAGGAACATTCTTCCTTCTCCACTCCACTCATGCACAGGTGCTGTTTTCCTCTCCATCGCATGCCACCACCTTTCTAAATGTTCCTCCACCTGCTCCGTGCAGATCAGTGTCATCTGTGAACATCATGGTCCATGGGAATCCAGTCTAACTTCATGTCAGCCTATTACCTCCACTGCAAACGGGAAGGGGCTCAGATCTGATCCCTTTATCAGTCCCACCTCTACTTCGAACTCCTCCCTCACACCTGCAGCACACCTCACCTGTTCTGCTGCCCTCGTTCATGTCCTGTACTGTTCGAACGGACTTCTCTGCCAGTCCACACCTCCTCATGCAGTCCCACACTTCCTCTCTGTCATAGACTTTCTGTAGATCTACAAAGACGCCATGAAGCTCCTTCTGACCTTCTCTGTACTTAACATTCTCAAGACAATGCATCTGTGGTCCTTTTCCTGGGAATGAAACCATATTGTTGCTTGTAAATACTCGCATCTATCCTAACTCTACCCTCTACCATTTGTTCCCACAACTTCATTGTGTGACTCATCAACTCTATCCTTCTATAGTTTCTACGACTCTGCACGTCACCCTTGTTCCTAAAAATGGGAATCGTTACACTTCCTCGACTGCTCAGGCGTCTTCTCAGCCGCTAGAACTGTTGAACAACCTGGTCAAAAACTCCAGTCACCTCTCAGAGAAGCTTCCATACCTCCAGGAATGTCTTCTGGATCAATTGCCTTCCTGTTCCTTCCTATTTAGTGCTAGATGCAAGTTTAATCTCATCGAGGAAAAGATGGTCTAAGATCATTTCTTAGAAATTGTGTAGAAAAATTTATTTTGAAAAGGAGGGGTAACATTCCATTCTAGAACCAGTTACTGGGGAAGAGAAAGAACAAATGTATGAACCAGTTTATGAATAGGAGCTAAACAATGCTTACATGCAATGCTTGTATGTCATCCCATGATGCACATGGAGTTATTCACTTTATTTGTTGCATTGATTGTAGTTTGGCAAAATACTAGTTTTTAAATTATTGCAAGATACTGCTGCTGTCTGTACTCCTGCTCCACAGGTGGGGAACATGCATGGAAGACAGGAAATCCAAAGGCCTGAAGACCCCCCCCCCACCACCACCACCACTCAGCAGCTGGAGCTCAACTAAGAGTGACTGCAATTCCATCTGTCCCATCTGCCAATCTCCTTTTCTTGCCCTTCTCTATCCCCACTCAATTTCCTTTCCCACCCAACCGGTCAAGGCGGATGACCGTCCTCCAGAGCCTGGGTCCTGCCCGGAGTTTCTTCCTCAATGAGGGAGTTTTTCCCCGCCGCTGTCGCTTATGCTTGCTCTGGTGGGTCTTGTTGGGTTTCTGTCTATTAAAGTGCTTTGAAATGTTAATGTGATTAAGCACTATACAAATAAAAGTTTATTGAACTAATTTGGGATGTGTTTTTCTGAGAAATGACCGTTATTTTTTGGTTTCTGACATGGAGACGCACTTTGTTGAGCCTCTTCATGCTTTTGAAGTTTTTGAAAGTAAGCGGAATGTTTTGGTTACACCTCATAACGTGGGATACTTCAATCCCTTTTTAATGTCCAAACTAGGTTTTAAAGTAACTGGGTTTGGAACTAATTGACCCTTGAGGTTTTGAACAAAGTAGGGTGTAGACTAACTAGGTTTGTATAGCCCAGCTTTACATAAAATGTCTCAAAGGGCTCTACGATTGGCACATGGACGATATCCCTCTGACCTTTGTGTACTGCGTGTAGTATGACCCTCACATCGGATAAGGAACGACTCTCTTCAAAAAACCCTTTTGACAAGGAAAAAAAATGGATGGGAAAAACCTCAGGAAGACTAGAGGAGGGACCCGTCTTCCAGGACAGAAGAAGCAATCCATCCTGTAGACCCACCACCAGCCGATGAAGCAGAGGTCACTGATAGCCAATAGTCCACCACACAAAGGCCAGAGAGGAGACGGCAAGGGAGAGATTGACTTTTTGTGATTGTTGACACTGGACTTTTACGCCAATGCCGCTTTGTGTGCTTTCAGTTGTCGCTTGGGGATGAATAAAGTTTTAAGAGAATTTGAATTTTGTTTTATAAATCTTTCAGGGTTTGGTGTAAAGGTTGTTTGGCTATAGGATGGGTTAGGGGTTGGGCTTAGGGTTTGGGGTTAGAGGGTGGGAGTTGGGGGTGAGAGGGTGGGGGTTGGGGGTTAGGGGTTGAGGATGGGGGTTTGGGGTTAGGGGTTGAGGGTGGGGGTTAGGGGTTGAGGGTGGGGGTTAGGGGTGAGAGGGGGGGTTAGGGGTTAGGGGGTGAGGTTGGCGGTTAGGGGTTAGGGGTTGAGGTTGGGGGTTAGGGGTTGAGGGTGGGGGTTAGGGGTGAGAGGGGGGGGTTGGGGGTGGGGGTTGGGCTTGGGGTTAGGGTTAGGGTTAGGGGGTTAGGGTTAGAGGGTTAGGGTTAGGGGTTGAGGGTTAGGGTTTGAGGGTGGGGGTTAGGGTTAGGGGTTGGGGGTTAGGGTTTGAGGGTGGGGGTTGGGGGTTAGGGGTTGAGGGTGGGGGTTAGGGGTTGAGGGTGGGGGTTAGGGGTTGAGGGTGGGGGTTAGGGGTTGAGGGTTAGGGTTTGAGGGTGGGGGTTAGGGGTTGAGGTTGGGGGTTAGGTTAGGGGTTGGGGGTTAGGGTTTGAGGGTGGGGGGT
>JABVMC010000117.1:0-42855 GCA_013358685.1 Antennarius maculatus | reverse complement strand
CACACACACACACACACACACAACACACACACACGTACACACGTTCACACACACACACACACACACACGTACACACACACACACACACACACACACACACGTACACACACACACACACACACACACACGTACACACACGTACACACACACACACACACACACACACACACACGTTCACACACACACACACACACGTTCACACACACACACACACACACACACACACACACACACACACACACACACACACGTTCACACACACACACACACACACACACACACGTACACACACACACACACACACACACCTTCACACACACACACACACGTTCACACACACACACACACACGCACACACGTTCACACACACACACACACACGTTCACACACACACACACACACGTTCACACACACACACACACACACACACACACACACACACACACACACACACCTTCACACCCTGTCCCTCTGTAGTTTGTTCACATCAACAGCCTGAAGCTGATCTGTCGGGCTCACCAACTGGTCCATGAAGGCTACAAGTTCATGTTTGATGAGAAGCTGGTCACCGTGTGGTCGGCTCCAAACTACTGCTATCGCTGCGGCAACATCGCCTCCATCATGGTGTTCAAAGACGCCAACACCAGAGAGCCCAAACTGTTCAGAGCGGTGCCCGACTCTGAGCGGGTCATTCCCCCCCGGACAACGACGCCCTACTTCCTGTGAGCCACAGCGGCTACATGGACTCCTCACACATCTAGAGTAATCAGAGTAGTTCTTGGAGCCAACTGTCACGTCTGCTTGATGTCATCCTGGATCTCATTGCAGCTGCGTTAGTCTGACTGTCACCGTGCTTTTTGACGTGAGAGGAAGGATCAGATGTTCATGATTAACTTGTAGCTTTGGATGTAGAACTCACTGCTGGTGGAGCTCTATGTGTTCACTGGTGACTCGTCTCCGGTTGGAGGCACAGGCGCACGCTTTCATGTCATCTCATCAAGTAAACCTGGAAAATGTACAGTAACCCTCTGCTAGAGGTTTCAGTATTTGTAAAGCCGTGGTCCCTGAACGCATCACCTGTCAGGTCTCAGATCCTGTAATTAGGATTTTTCTGTGTTTCCATTCTGTTTTTAAATAAATCCAAAAAAAGAATAAAGCTGGATGTTAGTATTATAAGGTGATAGAAGCACAACGCGTTTAATCATAACCAAAACTAATATAGGATGTGAATTGATGGGGGGGATCATCCCCCCTCTGGTTTTTGCAGCTCTTCTGCTGAATGAATGTCCTCCTGGGGGGTGTAGAGGCTAAGCCCAGCGTTAATCCACTGAGGTGTTCCACCACACTGACCTGAATGACGCGCTGATGTCACTTCCTGCTCATCAAGAGTCAGACACGCCCCTTTGATGTCTGTCTGATGTCATGAAGTTTCTCAGTTAATCCACCAATAGTTAACATCAACTAGCAAAACATTTAGAGTTCAGCGTCAGTTAATGTTTCCAGCAGAAACCTGACCCGCCAACCGGTTGACCATCATCAGCGTATTGAGCACTCCTTTGCACACACACACCAAAGAGCTTCTTTCTAAGGGGGGGAGGGGGCTTAACAAAACACCTTAACTGGGTCAAGGTGACTGTTACTAACTGGTGGTTTGGTTCTTTTGCCTGAAAGAAAATCACTTGCATCAGTTTACCTTGTGTATATGTACATTTCTATTCTTTTGAACGTTCTAAGTATGTTAGGGTCCTACACGTGTAACCAGAGCTCGTGCCCTGGAATTTAACACCAGTGAAAACCGAGATGTTGTTCACAAACGCAAGAAACGTGTCAGAAATTCCTCTGTTGGAGAGAATTGACTGGGAACGGGATGACTGACTAACGGCGCCTGAAGCACAGGTGTTACCCGCAGTTTGACACGCATGAACCAGATTCCGTTCACATTGACATCTGATTTGGATTTTAAAACAGGAATCCACTAAGTGCTGCTACAGGAGTCCCATTGTTTCCACCTTGACTGACATGATGGTATTGATCTAAACAAGGGGGTCAAACTCCTTTTTATCGAAGGCCAAAAGGGTAAAATGTAACTTAAAGGGACAGTAAAGTCATTTTAAAGTATATATATTTTGTTTCTCATTATAAAAAAAATACAAATTTTTTCGTGATCTCTGTCATCCCTTGTGTCAGGACACCTTAAAATCTCTGCTGCAGCTCCGTCATGTGGGGTCATAGGTCATCGATGACACCCGTCGCTTCATCAGGGCAGCCATTGGAACACAATACGATCAATGAAGCGATACATCTGATAAAATCATGGTTACCTGTGAGGTGATTGGTTGTTCCAACACCACAGGAGTCACACACAAAGAGAGGAACCTGTCTCTATTCAGAATCCCTTCTGGAAAGACTGGAGACGATGGAAAGGAAAGGTAAACAGGGTCAAAATGACCCAAGGTCCAAGAATCTGTCAGGAGCACCTCAGCCCAGATGATCGTTTTCACTACACTGATACTACAGGACGTAGACTACACCGATACTACAGGACGTAGACTACACCGATACTACAGGACGTAGACTACACCGATACTACAGGACGTAGACTACACTGATACTACAGGACGTAGACTACACCGATACTACAGGACATGTACTACACTGATACTACAGGACGTAGACTACACCGATACTACAGGACATGTACTACACTGATACTACAGGACGTAGTATCAGTGTAGTATCTGTTGTTTAGATAGTGAGAAGATGCCTGAGGAGTGGAGGAGAAGTGTGCTGGTGCCCATTTTTAAGAACAAGGGAGATGTGCAGAGTTGTGGCAACTACAGAGGAATAAAGCTGATGAGCCATACAATGAAGTTATGGGAAAGAGTAGTGGAAGCTAGACTAAGGGCAGAAGTGAACATTTGTGAGCAGCAGTATGGTTTCATGCCAAAAAAGAGTACTACAGATGCAGTATTTGCTTTGAGGATGTTGATAGAGAAGTACAGAGAAGGCCAGAGGGAGCTGCATTGTGTTTTTGTAGATCTGGAGAAAGCTTATGACAGGGTGCCCAGAGAGGAACTGTGGTATTGTATGAGGAAGTCTGGAGTGGCAGAGAAGTATGTTAGAGCGGTGCAGGACATGTATGAGGACTGTAAGACAGTGGTGAGGTGTGCTGTAGGTGTGACAGAGGAGTTCAAGGTGGAGGTGGGACTGCATCAGGGATCAGCTCTGAGCCCCTTCTTGTTCGCTATGGTGATGGACAGGCTGACAGACGAGGTTAGACAGGAATCTCCATGGACTATGATGTTTGCAGATGACATTGTGATCTGCAGTGAGAGTAGGGAAGAGGTGGAGGAGAAGTTAGAGAGGTGGAGGTTTGTCCTGGAAAGGAGAGGGATGAAGGTTAGCCGCAGTAAGACAGAGTACATGTGTGTGAATGAGAGGGACCCAAGTGGAAGAGTGAGGTTACAGGGAGAAGAGATCAAGAAGGTGGAGGATTTGAAGTACTTAGGGTCAACAGTCCAGAGCAATGGAGAGTGGGGAAAAGAGGTGAAGAAACGTGTACAGGCAGGATGGAATGGGTGGAGAAAAGTGTCAGGTGTGATGTGTGATAGAAGAGTTTCAGGTAAAATGAAAGGAAAGGTGTCCAAAACTGTGGTGAGACCAGCGATGTTGTTTGGTCTAGAGACAGTGACCAAACAACTTTTCCTCAGTTGTTTGGTCACTGAGGAAAAGACAGGAGACAGAGCTGGAGGTAGCAGAGATGAAGATGCTGAGGTTCTCTCTGGGAGTGACCAGGAAGGATAGGATCAGGAATGAGTACATCAGAGGGACAGCACATGTTAGAGGTTTTGGAGATAAAGTCAGAGAGGCCAGACTGAGATGGTTTGGACATGTCCAGAGGAGAGATAGTGAATATATTGGTAGAAGGATGCTGAGTTTTGAACTGCCAGGCAGGAGGCCTAGAGGAAGACCAAAGAGGAGGTTTATGGATGTAGTGAAAGAGGACATGAAGGTAGTTGGTGTGAGAGAAGAGGATGCAAAGGACAGGGTTAGATGGAGGCAATTGATTCCCTGTGGCGACCCCTGAAGGGAAAAGCCGAAAGGAAAAGAAGAAGAAGTGACTGAATTTTAATCTATAGTCATCTTTTATCTCCATATCGATTAACGACTCTCTGGTGTTTCCTGACTTCATAGTGGTGAGTGCAGGATAGCGTTTTCCCTATGTTCTTAACTCCTCAGTGTATTTAAATTAAACAAATGTATCAGGTAAAAAATGTGACAGGTAAACAATGTAACAAGTAAACAATGTAACAGGTAAACAATGTAACAGGTAAACAATGTAACAGGTAAACAATGTAACAGGTAAACAATGCAACAAGTAAACAATGTAACAGGTAAACAATGTAACAGGTAAACAAACGTAACAAGTAAACAATGTAACAGGTAAACAAACATAACAAGTAAACAATGTAACAAGTAAACAATGTAACAGGTAAAAAATGTAACAGGTAAACAATGTAACAGGTAAACAAACGTAACAAGTAAACAATGTAACAAGTAAACAATGTAACAGGTAAACAAACGTAACAAGTAAACAAACATAACAAGTAAACAATGTAACAGGTAAACAATGTAACAGGTAAACAATGTAACAGGTAAACAAATGTAACAAGTAAACAATGTAACAAGTAAACAATGTAACAGTTAAACAATGTAACAGGTAAACATTGTAACAGGTAAACAAACGTAACAAGTAAACAATGTAACAGGTAAACAATGTAACAGGTAAACAATGTAACAGGTAAACAATGTAACAGGTAAACAATGTAACAGGTAAACAAACGTAACAAGTAAACAATGTAACAAGTAAACAATGTAACAGGTAAACAATGTAACAGGTAAACAATGTAACATTTAAACAAACGTAACAAGTAAACAATGTAACAAGTAAACAATGTAACAGGTAAACAAACGTAACAAGTAAACAAACGTAACAAGTAAACAATACAACAGATAAACAATGTAACAGGTAAACGATGTAACAGGTAAACAAACGTAACAAGTAAACAATGTAACAAGTAAACAATGTAACAAGTAAACAATGTAACAGGTAAACAATGTAACAGGTAAACAAACGTAACAAGTAAACAATGTAACAAATAAACAATGTAACAGGTAAACAAACGTAACAAGTAAACAATGTAACAGGTAAACAATGTAACAGGTAAACAATGTAACAAGTAAACAATGTAACAGGTAAACAAACGTAACAAGTAAACAATGTAACAAGTAAACAATGTAACAGGTAAACAATGTAACAGGTAAACAATGTAACAGGTAAACAAACGTAACAAGTAAACAATGTAACAAGTAAACAATGTAACAAGTAAACAATTTAACAGGTAAACAATGTAACAGGTAAACATTGTAACAGGTAAACAAACGTAACAAGTAAACAATGTAACAGGTAAACAATGTAACAGGTAAACAATGTAACAGGTAAACAAATGTAACAAGTAAACAATGTATCAAGTAAACAATGTAACAGGTAAACAAACGTAACAAGTAAACAATGTAACAAGTAAACAATGTAACAAGTAAACAATGTAACAGGTAAACAATGTAACAGGTAAACAAACGTAACAAGTAAACAATGTAACAAGTAAACAATGTAACAGGTAAACAAACGTAACAAGTAAACAAACGTAACAAGTAAACAATGTAACAGGTAAACAATGTAACAGGTAAACAATGTAACAGGTAAACAATGTAACAGGTAAACAAACGTAACAAGTAAACAAACGTTACAAGTAAACAATGTAACAGGTAAACAATGTAACAGGTAAACAAACGTAACAATGTAACAAGTAAACAATGTAACAGGTAAACAATGTAACAATTAAACAAACGTAACAAGTAAACAATGTAACAGGTAAACAATGTAACAGGTAAACCATGTAACAGGTAAACAATGTAACAGGTAAACAAACGTAACAAGTAAACAATGTAACAAGTAAACAATGTAACAGGTAAACAATGTAACAGTTAAACAAACGTAACAAGTAAACAATGTAACAGGTAAACAATGTAACAGGTAAACAAACGTAACAAGTAAACAAACGTAACAAGTAAACAATGTAACAGGTAAACAATGTAACAGGTAAACAATGTAACATGTAAACAAACGTAACAAGTAAACAATGTAACAAGTAAACAATGTAACAATGTAACAGTTAAACAAACATAACAAGTAAACAATGTAACAGGTAAACAATGTAACAGGTAAACAAACGTAACAAGTAAACAATGTAACAGGTAAACAATGTAACAAGTAAACAATGTAACAAGTAAACAATGTAACAGGTAAACAATGTAACAGGTAAACAAACGTAACAGGTAAACAATGTAACAAGTAAACAATGTAACAAGTAAACAATTTAACAGGTAAACAATGTAACAGGTAAACATTGTAACAGGTAAACAAACGTAACAAGTAAACAATGTAACATGTAAACAATGTAACATGTAAACAATGTAACAGGTAAACAAATGTAACAAGTAAACAATGTAACAAGTAAACAATGTAACAGGTAAACAAACGTAACAGGTAAACAATGTAACAAGTAAACAATGTAACAGGTAAACAATGTAACAGGTAAACAAACGTAACAAGTAAACAATGTAACAAGTAAACAATGTAACAGGTAAACAAACGTAACAAGTAAACAAACGTAACAAGTAAACAATGTAACAGGTAAACAATGTAACAGGTAAACAATGTAACATGTAAACAAACGTAACAAGTAAACAATGTAACAAGTAAACAATGTAACAGGTAAACAATGTAACAGTTAAACAAACGTAACAAGTAAACAATGTAACAGGTAAACAATGTAACAGGTAAACAATGTAACAGGTAAACAATGTAACAAGTAAACAAATGTAACAAGTAAACAATGTAACAGGTAAACAATGTAACAGGTAAACAAACGTAACAATTAAACAATGTAACAGGTAAACAATGTAACAGGTAAACAATGTAACAGGTAAACAAACGTAACAAGTAAACAATGTAACATGTAAACAATGTAACAGGTAAACAATGTAACAGGTAAACAAATGTAACAAGTAAACAATGTAACAGGTAAACAATGTAACAGGTAAACAAACGTAACAAGTAAACAAACGTAACAGGTAAACAATGTAACAGGTAAACAATGTAACAGGTAAACAATGTAACAGGTAAACAAACGTAACAAGTAAACAATGTAACAAGTAAACAATGTAACAGGTAAACAATGTAACAGGTAAACAATGTAACAGGTAAACAAACGTAACAAGTAAACAATGTAACAGGTAAACAATGTAACAGTTAAACAAACGTAACAAGTAAACAATGTAACAGGTAAACAATGTAACAAGTAAACAATGTAACAAGTAAACAATGTAACAGGTAAACAGATGGGTTACATTCCGTTTCGGACACGTTAAGTGTTGTTGACATCCTCAGAAAACAGAACGTGTTCATTTGTCCGTCTTTCTGTGTGACGGCACGTCCGGTATCGGTAGTGTTTCCCGTTCATACCGTCAGTCGTTTTTTTAAATTAACTTTATTGATATCTTCTCATCCATCCGTCCAATGAGCGGAGGACGTGACGTCACACTCATCTGTCGTGTGATTACGTGTAGCTCCCTGCTAGCGGCTAGCAGCAGCTAGCCTGACGGAGAGGAACCGGTTCCACCGACCGGAGACCCGGACAGGACGAGCCTCCCGTCCCCGGTGTGTGTCCACGTTCACACGGTAAGACACTACCTGCTGCCCCCCACGAGTACCGGCGGCCGGGGACGTTACCGGGAACAGGCTCGCTGTTGTGGCTCCGGGAGCTAGCGGGCTAACAACCGGTAACGGGACCGGAACCGAACCGGAGAACCGACGGCACCTTGATGGGGTGAGACAGCTAACCCGCGAGGACACGGAGAGAAAGACAGACAGACAGACAGACACTGGGGACACTGGTCTGGGTGGGAATCAGCTGGTGGTCAGACTGGAGGAGGAGCTTCTCTCTGGTGTTTCTCCTCCAGACGGTGGTGACGTCCAGCAGAGGGTGTCCACAGGTGTCTTCTGGTGACCTTTAGCTTACGGGAGCGTTTCTACTGTCCAGCCCCGGTGACACGGAGACAGACAGTCTGCGTCTGCATCTGTGTCTGTGTTTACGTCTGCGTCTGCATCTGTGTCTGTGTTTACGTCTGCGTCTGCATCTGTGTCTGTGTTTATGTCTGCGTCTGCATCTGTGTCTGTGTTTACGTCTGCGTCTGCATCTGTGTCTGTGTTTACGTCTGCATCTGTGTCTGTGTTTATGTCTGCGTCTGCATCTGTGTCTGTGTTTACGTCTGCATCTGTGTCTGTGTTTACGTCTGCGTCTGCATCTGTGTCTGTGTATATGTCTGCGTCTGCATCTGTGTTTACGTCTGCGTCTGCATCTGTGTCTGTGTTTACGTCTGCGTCTGCATCTGCATCTGTGTCTGTGTTTATGTCTGCGTCTGCATCTGTGTCTGTGTTTACGTCTGCGTCTGCATCTGTGTCTGTGTTTACGTCTGCATCTGTGTCTGTGTTTATGTCTGCGTCTGCATCTGTGTCTGTGTTTATGTCTGCGTCTGCATCTGTGTCTGTGTTTATGTCTGCGTCTGCATCTGTGTCTGTGTTTATGTCTGCGTCTGCATCTGTGTCTGTGTTTACGTCTGCATCTGTGTCTGTGTTTACGTCTGCTTCTGTGTCTGTGTCTGTGTTTATGTCTGCGTCTGCATCTGTGTTTATGTCTGCGTCTGCATCTGTGTCTGTGTTTATGTCTGCGTCTGCATCTGTGTCTGTGTTTATGTCTGCGTCTGCATCTGTGTTTATGTCTGCGTCTGCATCTGTGTCTGTGTTTACGTCTGCGTCTGCATCTGTGTCTGTGTTTATGTCTGCGTCTGCATCTGTGTTTATGTCTGCGTCTGCATCTGTGTCTGTGTTTACGTCTGCGTCTGCATCTGTGTCTGTGTTTACGTCTGCGTCTGCATCTGTGTTTACGTCTGTGTCTGCATCTGTGTCTGTGTTTATGTCTGCGTCTGCATCTGTGTCTGTGTTTACGTCTGCGTCTGCATCTGTGTCTGTGTTTACGTCTGCGTCTGCATCTGTGTCTGCGTTTACGTCTGCGTCTGCATCTGTGTCTGCGTCCACATCTGTGTTTGCCTCTACACCTGCGTCTGTGGCTGTGTCTGCGTCTGTTGCTGTGTCTGCGTCTGTTGATGCGTCTGTTGCTGTGTCTGCGTCTGTTGCTGTGTCTGCATCTGCGTCTGTGTCTATGTTTTGCATCTACATGTGTGTCTGCGTCCACGTCTGTGTCTGTCTACATCTACATCTATGTCTGTACCTGCGTCTGTCTGCGTCTGCGTGAACTGTTGTCTTCCAGTGAAGCCCCCCAGGTGAGCGCGGGGTGAGGCGTCCCCGGCCCCCCAGCAGATGTCCGTCTGGTTCTTGTCTGATGGATGGATTCTTAACGTGTCCCACCAGGTGCACTGGGATGGCGGCTCCAGGGTAGCCTGTGGGCGGGTCTGCACCAGGAACCAACCTCCAGAGGGCGCTGAAGGCATCGCCATGTTCGCCAAACTGAAGAAGAAGATAGCGGAGGAGGCGGCGACAGCGCCGCGCGGCGGCGTCCGTCTGCCGCGCACCGTCAGCAAGGAATCCATCGCCTCGGCCGGAGCCGACTCTGGGGACGACTTCGTGAGTAACGCCTGGCCACGCCCTCCACCGTCACATGACTCACAACCAACTCAGATCTCTGACCGCCATTGGTGGAATTTATCCAAAAACGGGAAGATTCCACCAATGGAATTTACCCTGGAGAGGTCACGTGACCCCTGGAGGGGTCCAGGTGACCCCTGCGGTGACAGGTGTGAATGTTACCTCTGTGCGGACCCGGTGGACAGGATGAAGACCTCACTCTGGTTCCTTGTCCTCAGGCGTCTGACGGCAGCAGCTCCAGGGATGATCTTCCTGCTCAGCTCCTCAGGAGGAACGATCAGATCCGGAAGCTGGAGGCCAGGCTATCAGGTGGGTGTGTGTGCACGTTCACCAGTGGTGGTGAGTCAGCTGAAACCTCAGGAGAAACCAGGTTCCATATGACAGAACCAACAAGGGTGGAGCTCAGCTCCTGTGTTCAGAAGGTCATCAGTGTGAACGTCCGTCAGTCAGAGGGTCACAACGTCACCAGCTCACAACGTCACAACCAGCAGTTCTCCACCTGTAGAGCAGATCAGAGGCGACGTTCTCCACCTGTAGAGCAGATCAGAGGCGACGTTCTCCACCTGTAGAGCAGATCAGAGGCAACGTTCTCCACCTGTAGAGCAGATCAGAGGCAACGTTCTCCACCTGCAGAGCAGATCAGAGGCAACGTTCTCCACCTGTAGAGCAGATCAGAGGCAACGTTCTCCACCTGTAGAGCAGATCAGAGGCAACGTTCTCCACCTGTAGAGCAGATCAGAGGCAACGTTCTCCACCTGTAGAGCAGCTCAGGTGACATTCTCCACCTGTAGAGCAGCACAAGTGAAGTTCTCCACCTGTAGAGCAGCACAGGTGAAGTTCTCCACCTGTAGAGCAGCACAGGTGAAGTTCTCCACCTGTAGAGCAGCACAGGTGAAGTTCTCCACCTGTAGAGCAGCACAGGTGAAGTTCTCCACCTGTAGAGCAGCACAGGTGAAGTTTTCCACCTGTAGAGCAGCACAGGTGAAGTTCTCCACCTGTAGAGCAGCTCAGGTGAAGTTCTCCACCTGTAGAGCAGCTCAGACGTTCTGAGGTTCTGATCTGATTTTTAAACTGAATAAAACAAATTCATGAATATTTTTTACTTCCATTTTCTCTCAATCATGTTTCCCTTTTGTTTTGTCCTCTCCCTTTGTTCTCTTTGTTGTCATCTGGCATTTCCTCCGTGTGTGTGTGTGTGTGTGTGTGTGTGTGTGTGTGTGTGTGTGTGTGTGTGTGTGTGTGTGTGTGTGTGTGTGTGTGTGTGTGTGTGTGTGTGTGTGTGTGTGTGTGTGTGTGGACACCATTCCATCACTAGACTACGCTGAGCAGCTACGAATTATGCGGAAGACGAAGGACAAGCTTGAAATTGCTTTAGAAAAGCATCAGGATTGTACGTACCTATGCCTCGCTCATGACCTCATGTCCCCCTGTTCTCGTGTCCTCATGTTCTCATGTCCTCATGTCCCCCTGTTCTCGTGTCCTCATGTTCTCATGTCCTCCTGTTATCATGTTCTCATGTTCCCTTGTTCTCATGTCCCCCCGGTTCTAATTTCCTCATGTCCCCTCTGTTCTCATGTTCCCCTATTCTCATGTCCCCCTGTTCTCATCTCCCCCGTTCTCATTTTCTCACATCCCCTCGTTTTCATGTCCCCCTGTTCTAATGTCCTTATGTCCCCCTATTCTCATGTCCTCATGTTCTCATGTCCCCCCATTCTCATGTCCCTCTGTTCTCATTTCCTCATGTCCCCATGTTTTCATGTCCCCCTGTTGTAATGTCCTTATGTCACCCTATTCTCATGTCCTCCTTTCCTCATGTTCCTATCTCCTCCTGTTCTCATTTCCTCATGTCCTCATGTCCTCCTGTTCATGTCCCCCTGTTCTCATGTCCTGTCTGTCTCCTCCTGTTCTCCTTTCCTCATGTCCCCCTGTCCTCATTTCCCCCTCTTCTCATGTCCCCCTCTTCTCATGTCCCCCTGTCCCCGTTTTAATGTCTCCCTGTTGTAATGTTGTCATGTCCCCTTTTTCTCATGTCCCCTCATTCTCATGTCCCCCTGTTCTCATTTCCTCATGACCTCATGTCCTGCTGTCCTCCTGTTCATGTCCCCCTGTTCTCATGTCCTGTCTGTCTCCTCCTGTCCTCATGTTCCCCTGTTCTCATGTCCCCCTTTTCTCATGTCACCTGTTCTCATTTCCTCATGTCCCTGTTTTCATGTCCCCCTGTTGTAATGTCCTTATGTCGCCCTATTCTCATGTCCTCCTGTCCTCATGTTCTCATGTCCCCCTGTTCTCATGTTCTGTCTGTCTCCTCCAATCAGATCCTCCAGATGTTCTGAATGCTTGTTCTTTGATCTCATGGCCTCCTGCTGCTCTGTGGTTATTGATTATTTCCTGATCAGCTCTGCGTTAATTCGCTGCTCATCTGCTCTCTATCCGATCACTGCCCACACACTCTCCATGTGTTACACACACACACACACACACACACACACACACACACACCTTTAGTCCTTCAGCAAAGCTTTGATCCAAAGACCAGCTGGTGACGCTCTGGTGTCACTGATCGCATGATCTTCCTGATCACATGATCTTCCTGATCTTCATGGTCTTCATCACTGGGGCCTGGGAGCTCCACAGCGCCCCCTGCTGAGTGAAGGTATGGAGGCGTCGGCCCGTTCCTGGTCCTCCACGGCCCCCCATGGGTCTCCATGTCCCTGAGGAGGACGCTCATTGGATGGGGCGATGGGGGGGCAGCTGGTCCAGTTCCCTCCTGGTCCGTTCACACTTGTCCCAGTCTGGACTGGATCACACGGCTGGAGCCTCTTCTGGTTACTCTTCTAACAAACCATCCGACCAGTCACCTGAGGACTCTGGATTCTGTTGATCATGTGACTGACGTGAGCCCCCACCTTACTGAAACCTGCAACGTGGACAGATGGACTCCACTCCAGCTGGAGCAACAGAACCCCTCCAGGAAGGAGACACACACACACTTCCTGTGGACGAACCCCGACAGGAAGGAGACACACACACTTCCTGTGGACGAACCCCGACAGGAAGGAGACACACATACTTCCTGTGGACGAACCCCAACAAGAAGGAGACACACACACTTCCTGTGGACGAACACCCCGACGGGAAGGAGACACACACACTTCCTGTGGACGAACCCCTCCAGGAAGGAGACACACATACTTCCTGTGGACGAACCCCTCCAGGAAGGAGACACACACACTTCCTGTGGACGAACCCCTCCAGGAAGGAGACACACATACTTCCTGTGGACGAACCCCTCCAGGAAGGAGACACACACACTTCCTGTGGACGAACCCCTCCAGGAAGGAGACACACACACTTCCTGTGGACGAACCCCTCCAGGAAGGAGACACACACACACTTCTTGTGGACGAACCCCGACAGGAAGGAGACACACACACTTCCTGTGGACGAACCCCTCCAGGAAGGAGACACACACACTTCCTGTGGACAATCCCAGACGGGAAGGAGACACACACACTTCCTGTGGACGAACCCCTCCAGGAAGGAGACACACACACTTCCTGTGGACGAACCCCTCCAGGAAGGAGACACACACCCTTCCTGTGGACGAACCCCTCCAGGAAGGAGACACACACACTTCCTGTGGACGAACCCCTCCAGGAAGGAGACACACACACTTCCTGTGGACGAACCCCTCCAGGAAGGAGACACACACACACTTCTTGTGGATGAACCCCGACAGGAAGGAGACACACACACTTCCTGTGGACAAACCCCGACGGGAAGGAGACACACACACTTCCTGTGGACGAACCCCTCCAGGAAGGAGACACACACACTTCCTGTGGACGAACCCCTCCAGGAAGGAGACACACACACACTTCTTGTGGACGAACCCCGACAGGAAGGAGACACACACACTTCATGTGGACGAACACCTCCAGGAAGGAGACACACACACACTTCTTGTGGACGAACCCCTCCAGGAAGGAGACACACACACTTCCTGTGGACGAACCCCTCCAGGAAGGAGACACACACACTTCCTGTGGACGAACCCCTCCAGGAAGGAGACACACACACTTCCTGTGGACGAACCCCTCCAGGAAGGAGACACACACACTTCCTGTGGACGAACCCCTCCAGGAAGGAGACACACACACACTTCTTGTGGACGAACACGTCGATGTCCCCAGAGGAGGAACCCTCACCTGATGGAATGGGTCCACAGCTGTTGTCCTATCTGTGGAGGGTTTGTGGACCATGAGGAACTATTCAAGCCAGACGTGTTCAGGTGTTCAGGCTCTAGATGGGTGTCTGCCCTCAGATACCCAGCATGCTTCACTCTACCTGTTTGCCCGTGGCTGAACTTTGCTTCCTCTCCTGGTTTTCTTCTCATCTCAGCTGCTAATGCTCCTTCCAACTTTGCTCTCCAGTGTTGTGTTGTGGTGGACACGTGAGAAGGTCTCTGTGGTCTCCATCTCTCTTCTGTCTCCTGTCTTACTTCCTCCAGCGTCCATAAAGAAGCTTCAGGAGCAGAACGACGTCCACCAGGCCAGCCGCACCAAGATGGCCGAGGGGATGGCCTTCGCTCTGGAGAAGAAGGACCAGGTGAGGCCCCTGATTGGACTGTCCTGATGGCAGGGGTCCCAAATTGGACCGTCCTGACTGTGGGCTTTCCTGATTGGTCCGTCCTGATGCTTGTGTCGTCCTTTCTCTCTGTTCTTGATCTTCAGGAATGGATGGAGAAGTTGGCCATTGTGGAGAAGGTACGTCTGGAGAACATCACACCATCACAGCAGCAGCAGCTCAGTCCTCTGGGGCCGGGGGCCAGAGGGTCGCTAGTTCTAGGCCCGTGAACCAGTGGGTGTCACTTCACCTGACGAGCACTGCCAAGGTGCCCCTGAGCAAGGCACCGCCCCCTAGTGTGGCTCCATAAAGGAACTGCCAGCTGCTCCACCCCCATTACCTGCATGTCTACGTGCCCCATTTGTGTGTGTGTGTGTGTGTGTGTGTGTGTGTGTGTGTGTGTGTGTGTGTGTGTGTGTATGTATATATGTATATATATGCATGTGTATATATACAGTATATATATATATACGTGTGTGTGTGTGTGTATATACAGTGTATACATATATATACATATATGTGTATATATATACATATATATACATATACATATATATATACACATATATATACACATATATACATATCTATGTATATATATACATATATATATATACCTGTAGGGGCGGCAGTGGCTCAGTGGTAGAGCGCGCGGTAGAGCGGGTCGTCCAATGTTTCAAACATCGGCGGTTCGATTCCCGCTCCTGCCCCCCCCCTAAAAAAAGATCACCCGGAGGTGAGCTGACAGTGGGAGGTGTCAGCTCACCTCCGGAGCACTGCTGAGGTGCCCTTGAGCAAGGCGCCGTCCCCCTTACAAGTTGCTCATTTGGGGCGCACCAACGCCCGCCACCCCACCTCCTCTGCATGTGTACAGGTGTGTGTGTGTGTGTTCAGGGCCTGTACACACATATATATACATGATTTGATCTGAACTAACTAGGGTGTGCTACTAATTTCCCTGTGGGGATTATAATCAGGAAATAAAATTAAAAATTTAAAAAAAAAAATTACATACTGTACGTGTGTGTGTGTGTGTATACAGTATATATCGTATTTGCCCGAATATAAGACGGCCCTGATTATAAGACTCAAGTTTGAAAAAGACTTTTTGAACACCAAATTTAATTTTCTTACAGTCCATCTCCGTACATTACACTCTGTCACACCATATTTCACAGCCGCTTTGCAATAGTTTGAAGACTCTACTCATTTCTCACCATCATCTGAAGTTTGCATCATAACTTCTCCTCCGCTGCTGGTTAACCTGGACGATCTCCAACCCACTTTTCTCCAGATTGTCACTACGTTTCTCCATTTTCTGTTTTCTCTTCTCATATTTTCTTCGGTTTCCTTTCTTACCGCTATTTTTATTTTTCTTCTTCGTGACAGGGGTTCTCTTTGGCCTGGGGAGTTAAGTTCAGCCTTCGCTTTAAAGATATCTGGCGCCATCTAGCGTTGAGAATGGGTATAACGTCTAGACCCCGAATTTAAGACGACCCCCACTTTTTCAGTCTTATTTCAATGCAAAAAACATGTGTATATATATATATGTGTGTGTGTGTGTGTGTGTATATATATGTATGTATATGTATATATATGTATGTATATGTATATATATGTATATATATATGTATGTATATGTATATATACACGTATATATGGGTCCAGGCTCCTAACAAACACACACTGTGTGTGTTAGCGTGCGTCTTTTTATTCAGTCTGATTAAAATCGACCAAACGGCGACGCGACGTCTGCTGGTTTAACACGTGTGCTGGTTTAACACGTGTGCTGGTTTAACACGTGTGCTGGTTTAACACGTGTGCTGGTTTAACACGTGTGCTGGTTTAACACGTGTGCTGGTTTAACACGTGTGCTGGTTTAACACGTCTGCTGGTTTAACACGTGTGCTGGTTTAACACGTGTGCTGGTTTAACACGTGTGCTGGTTTAACACGTCTGCTGGTTTAACACGTGTGCTGGTTTAACACGTGTGCTGGTTTAACACGTGTGCTGGTTTAACACGTCTGCTGGTTTAACACGTGTGCTGGTTTAACACGTGTGCTGGTTTAACACGTCTGCTGGTTTAACACGTGTGCTGGTTTAACACGTCTGCTGGTTTAACACGTCTGCTGGTTTAACACGTCTGCTGGTTTAACACGTGTGCTGGTTTAACACGTGTGCTGGTTTAACACGTCTGCTGGTTTAACACGTGTGCTGGTTTAACACGTCTGCTGGTTTAACACGTCTGCTGGTTTAACACGTGTGCTTGTTTAACACGTGTGCTGGTTTAACACGTGTGCTGGTTTAACACGTCTGCTGGTTTAACACGTCTGCTGGTTTAACACGTGTGCTGGTTTAACACGTCTGCTGGTTTAACACGTGTGCTGGTTTAACACGTCTGCTGGTTTAACACGTGTGCTGGTTTAACACGTCTGCTGGTTTAACACGTGTGCTGGTTTAACACGTCTGCTGGTTTAACACGTCTGCTGGTTTAACACGTCTGCTGGTTTAACACGTCTGCTGGTTTAACACGTGTGCTGGTTTAACACGTGTGCTGGTTTAACACGGGACATTTTCCCAAAACATTTTGTGTGAACGACAAACACCAGGTGAACGCTGGAGCTGAAGCTCCTCCCCTTTCACTAGCTCAGTGACCAATGAGGGTGAGACGTGTTTAGTTCTGCTGTACGACTGCACCGACACGCGTGGACACAGAGCTCCGCCCTCTAAGACCATGTGACGTGTGTGCTCAGGAGAAGGCGGCCCTGATGCTCCGGTTGGACCAGAACCTGAAGCTCTTCCAGGGGGGGGACGAGCTGGACGAGCTGGGGGGTTTCCAGCAGCAGGAGCTGGCTCAGGTCAAACACATGGTACGTGGGGGGGGGGGGTCACCACCACCCTGAGGGGGGTTACCACGGCCCTGAGGGGGGGTCGAACATGTCCTCCACTGAGGGGGTGTCACCACCACCCTGAGGGGGGGTCGGACACGTCCTCTACTGAGGACTGCTACTCTACCTGTAGGTGTGTGTGTGCTTCACACACTCCTACAGGTGTGTGTGTGTGTGTGTGTAGCGGCGTGTCTCCAGACTGGTGGTGACGGTCGTCTCTCTTGTCGTCCATCAGCTGCTGAAGAAGGAGGAACTGCTGAGTCAGCGAGAGCAGGAGCTCCAGCAGAAGGAAGCTGACGTCCAATCAGTGAGAAGGGGCGTGTCCGACACCTGGGAGGAGCTCCGGGCCCTGAAGAAGCTCCACCAGGAGAGCTGCTCCCTCAACTCTGAGCTGCAGGCAGAACGGTGAGCAGCCTGGGGGGGGCACCACACCAGGTGGGGGTGGAGGAGGGGTCAGCCCACCAGGTGGAGGTGAGGGGGGGGTCAGCAGACCAGGTGGAGGTGAGGGGGGGGTCAGCAGACCAGGTGGAGGTGGGCGGAATTCAGGCTCCTGTAGCTGACATTCTAGTTTGATGTTTTGAGGGTTGATGCATTCAAGGACCGCAACACGTGTGTGTGTGTGTGTGTGTGTGTGTGTGTGTGTGTGTGTGTGTGTGTGTGTGTGTGTGTTTTTTAGACGGGAGCTGCTGCTCCTCAGAGAGGGGGCGGAGCAGAGGGCGGGACAGCTGGAGGGGCAGGTCCAGGAGCTGCAGTTGGTCCTGCAGCAGGTCTCTGAGGACTTCCAGAAGGTGGGTCCTGACGGCGGGCTGGAGTCAGCGTTCACAAGGACAGACGTGTGTCTCAGGTGTCCTCAGGTGTCTCACACACACCTGTGTCTCTCTTCCAGTCCCAGACGATGGCGTCCACGTTGGAGAGCTCCCTCCACCACCTGCAGGCGGAACACGACGCCCTGAAGCTGAAGGTCCACTCACACCCGTCTGCTGTGTTCTGTGTGTTCTGTGGCACAGTGAGTTCAGGTGCCCCCACCAGCAGAAGGTGGGGAGACGCTCCTGCCCTCTGGGGCGGTGGAGTCAGTAGTGACTCAGTCCGGTGTGTGTGCACCTGAAGATGAAGACGTGTTGAAGTCAGGGAGACCTGGATGTGTCCGACACCATGGATGGAGGTAAACTCCTAACGTGTGTTTGTGTCACATGATCAGGCTGCTGTGACCACGGAGGACAAGGAGCGCTTGATGGTGGACCTTCAGAAGAAGGTGGTGTCTCTGGAGCGGCGGCTGCAGGGGAACCTGAGCCAGGACGAGCATCTGCAGGAGCTGCTGCAGGAGGTGAGGACCTCCTTCAGGAGCTTTCCATGTCCATCAGGAAGAACAGCCCTGTAGAACCATAGCACTGTCGTCATGGCTACAGGGTGTTTGTATGGTGTCTAGAAGGCTGTGGTGCAGGTCCACATGGTGGTGGTCCACGTCCACCGAGTCAGAACCTGGTGTTGGGGTTCAGGTGTCGCTTCAGTTTCACAGATGTCCCCAAAGGATGAGGACTGATGTGATGGATCCTGATCTGAAGTCAGACTCTAGGAAACATTCATGGATTAACTTCAGAGGTCAAGGTTCAACCTCCTGACAGTTTATCACAGACCAGTCTGTGGCTGTTAGCACGCCTTAGGGCTACACGAACCTGGCTTAGGTTTAAATGAACCTGGTTTAGGTTTACATGAACCTGGTTTAGGTTTACATGAGCCTGGTTTAGGTTTAAATGAACCTGGTTGTAGGTTAACCTGGTTGTAGGTTTACATGAACCTGGTTGTAGGTAAACCTGGTTGTAGGTTAACCTGATTGTAGGTTAACCTGATTGTAGGTTAATCTTAACCACCTGTTTATTACTTGTTGTTCCAGAAGTCCAGCCTGGAGGAACGTCTAGAAGAGTCCCGAGGGGAGCTGCTGGCTGCTCGGACCAACCACGCAGACACCGTCACCTCTCTGGAGGCACAGGTACCCCGCCGTCTGTGGTCTGCTCCCTTTTCTGTTGTTCTGTGATGTGGTGGAATGATCCAGAAGATAGACGTCCCCACACAGCACGTGTTGATTCTTCTTGACGGCGTCCTGCTATTTCCTGTCTTCCTCAGGTCTGCAGGATGAGCAGCAGTCTGGCAGAGCTACAGACGCTCCTGCGGCACAAAGATGACTCGTCCAGAGCCTACAGACAAAGAACAGACGCACAAGTGAGTGACAGCTCTGAACACTGGCTTTCTCACTACCTGGCATATTCAGCTACCACCCACAAGCGGTCCACGTGGTCAGTGAGCTGTCTGTACTGGACTCTCCACGTGGTCAGTGAGCTGTCTGTACTGGACTCTCCATGTGGTCAGTGAGCTGTCTGTACTGGACTCTCCATGTGGTCAGTGAGCTGTCTGTACTGGACTCTCCATGTGGTCAGTGAGCTGTCTGTACTGGACTCTCCATGTGGTCAGTGAGCTGTCTGTACTGGACTCTCCATGTGGTCAGTGAGCTGTCTGTACTGGACTCTCCACGTGGTCAGTGAGCTGTCTGTACTGGACTCTCCATGTGGTCAGTGAGCTGTCTGTACTGGACTCTCCATGTGGTCAGTGAGCTGTCTGTACTGGACTCTCCATGTGGTCAGTGAGCTGTCTGTACTGGACTCTCCATGTGGTCAGTGAGCTGTCTGTACTGGACTCTCCATGTGGTCAGTGAGCTGTCTGTACTGGACTCTCCATGTGGTCAGTGAGCTGTCTGTACTGGCTGACTACTGGAGACCGTCTGCAAGGCTCAGGAATGGTAACGTCCAGCCAGGTGTAGGGGTGGGGATCAACCCACCAACCTCCTGATAGGTGGGCGTTGACCACTGACACACTGCTGCCTCGTGTAGCGCAGTGGTGATGATGATCTGTACTCCTTCTTGTCTCAGATCGCAACCCTGGAGCAGCAGCTTGTGGACAGAGGCGATGAGCTGAAGGCAGCAGCAGAGCAGCTGACGGAGAAGCAGCAGCACCTGGTCAGACTGGTGAGATGGTGCTCCTCAGGGTTACCCCCGGAGGCAGGAGATGACGACTGTTAGTGTAGAGACAGGAGGAGACGACTGTTAGTGTAGAGACAGGAGGAGACGACTGTTAGTGTAGAGACAGGAGGAGACGACTGTTAGTGTAGAGACAGGAGGAGACGACTGTTAGTGTAGAGACAGGAGGAGACGACTGTTAGTGTAGAGACAGGAGGAGACGACTGTTAGTGTAGAGACAGGAGGAGACGACTGTTAGTGTAGAGACAGGAGGAGACGACTGTTAGTGTAGAGACAGGAGGAGACGACTGTTAGTGTAGAGACAGGAGGAGACGACTGTTAGTGTAGAGACAGGAGGAGACGAGTGTTAGTGTTGAGACAGGAGGAGACGACTGTTAGTGTAGAGACAGGAGGAGACGACTGTTAGTGTAGAGACAGGAGGAGACGACTGTTAGTGTAGAGACAGGAGATGACGACTGTTAGTGTAGAGACAGGAGGAGACGACTGTTAGTGTAGAGACAGGAGGAGACGACTGTTAGTGTAGAGACAGGAGGAGACGACTGTTAGTGTAGAGACAGGAGGAGACGACTGTTAGTGTAGAGACAGGAGGAGACGACTGTTAGTGTAGAGACAGGAGGAGACGACTGTTAGTGTAGAGACAGGAGGAGACGACTGTTAGTGTAGAGACAGGAGGAGACGACTGTTAGTGTAGAGACAGGAGGAGACGACTGTTAGTGTAGAGACAGGAGGAGACGACTGTTAGTGTAGAGACAGGAGGAGACGACTGTTAGTGTAGAGGCAGGAGATGACGACTGTTAGTGTAGAGACAGGAGGAGACGACTGTTAGTGTAGAGACAGGAGGAGACGACTGTTAGTGTAGAGACAGGAGATGACGACTGTTAGTGTAGAGACAGGAGGAGACGACTGTTAGTGTAGAGACAGGAGGAGACGACTGTTAGTGTAGAGACAGGAGGAGACGACTGTTAGTGTAGAGACGACCGTTAGTGTTGTGTGACAGTGTTGTGTGTGTCGGTGTTGTGTGAAGGTGTTTTGTGTGTGTGTGGGTTGTGTGACGGTGTTGTGTGATGGTATAGTGTGTGTTGTGTGACGGTGTTGTGTGTGTGTGTGTTCAGCAGGGTGAGTGGGAGGCACAGAGGACCTTCCTGGAGCAGCAGAGTCAGGAGACGTCAGGCCGGCTGGAGGACAGCGTGACGGCGCTGCAGGACAGAGTGGTACGCTCCAGCATAGGACATCCTGAGTGTGTGCGACTGCCCACACGTGATGCTGTGGGGTGTGTGTGTGTGTGTGTGTGTGTGTGTGTATGCTGCTCTTACTCTAGCCTGTCTTACTGCTTCCAGGCAGATCTGGACGTGCTGGTGGGGGAGCTCCGCTCTGTTCTGGGCCAGAGGACCGAGGAGCTGCAGCGCTGCAGGGTAACATGACTCAGCTCTAATGACACTGGACTGGGTAACATGACTCAGCTCTAATGACACTGGACTGGGTAACATGACTCAGCTCTAATGACACTGGACTGGGTAACATGACTCAACTCTAATGACACTGGACTGGGTAACATGACTCAGCTCTAATGACACTGGACTGGGTAACATGACTCAGCTCTAATGACACTGGACTGGGTAACATGACTCGGCTCTAATGACACTTGACTGGGTAACATGACTCGGCTCTAATGACACTGGACTGGGTAACATGACTCAGCTCTAATGACACTGGACTGGGTAACATGACTCATCTCTAATGACACTGGACTGGGTAACATGACTCAGCTCTAATGACACTGGACTGGGTAACATGACTCGGCTCTAATGACACTGGACTGGGTAACATGACTCGGCTATAATGACACTTGACTGGGTAACATGACTCGGCTCTAATGACACTGGACTGGGTAACATGACTCAGCTCTAATGACACTGGACAGGGTAACATGACTCAGCTCTAATGACACTGGACTGGGTAACATGACTCAGCTCTAATGACACTGGACTGGGTAACATGATTCAGCTCTAATGACACTGGACTGGGTAACATGACTCGGCTCTAATGACACTGGACTGGGTAACATGACTCGGCTCTAATGACACTGGACTGGGTAACATGACTCAACTCTAATGACACTGGACTGGGTAACATGACTCGGCTCTAATGACACTGGACTGGGTAACATGACTCAGCTCTAATGACACTGGACTGGGTAACATGACTCAACTCTAATGACACTGGACTGGGTAACATGACTCAGCTCTAATGACACTGGACTGGGTAACATGACTCAGCTCTAATGACACTGGACTGGGTAACATGACTCAGCTCTAATGACACTGGACTGGGTAACATGATTCAGCTCTAATGACACTGGACTGGGTAACATGACTCGGCTCTAATGACACTGGACTGGGTAACATGACTCGGCTCTAATGACACTGGACTGGGTAACATGACTCAGCTCTAATGACACTGGACTGAGTAACATGACTCAGCTCTAATGACACTGGACTGGGTAACATGACTCAGCTCTAATGACACTGGACTGGGTAACATGACTCAGCTCTAATGACACTGGACTGGGTAACATGACTCGGCTCTAATGACACTGGACTGGGTAACATGACTCAGCTCTAATGACACTGGACTGGGTAACATGACTCGGCTCTAATGACACTGGACTGGGTAACATGACTCGGCTCTAATGACACTGGACTGAGTAACATGACTCAGCTCTAATGACACTGGACTGGGTAACATGACTCGGCTCTAATGACACTGGACTGGGTAACATGACTCGGCTATAATGACACTTGACTGGGTAACATGACTCGGCTCTAATGACACTGGACTGGGTAACATGACTCAGCTCTAATGACACTGGACAGGGTAACATGACTCAGCTCTAATGACACTGGACTGGGTAACATGACTCAGCTCTAATGACACTGGACTGGGTAACATGATTCAGCTCTAATGACACTGGACTGGGTAACATGACTCGGCTCTAATGACACTGGACTGGGTAACATGACTCGGCTCTAATGACACTGGACTGGGTAACATGACTCAACTCTAATGACACTGGACTGGGTAACATGACTCGGCTCTAATGACACTGGACTGGGTAACATGACTCAGCTCTAATGACACTGGACTGGGTAACATGACTCAACTCTAATGACACTGGACTGGGTAACATGACTCAGCTCTAATGACACTGGACTGGGTAACATGACTCAGCTCTAATGACACTGGACTGGGTAACATGACTCAGCTCTAATGACACTGGACTGGGTAACATGATTCAGCTCTAATGACACTGGACTGGGTAACATGACTCGGCTCTAATGACACTGGACTGGGTAACATGACTCGGCTCTAATGACACTGGACTGGGTAACATGACTCACCTCTAATGACACTGGACTGAGTAACATGACTCAGCTCTAATGACACTGGACTGGGTAACATGACTCAGCTCTAATGACACTGGACTGGGTAACATGACTCAGCTCTAATGACACTGGACTGGGTAACATGACTCGGCTCTAATGACACTGGACTGGGTAACATGACTCAGCTCTAATGACACTGGACTGGGTAACATGACTCAGCTCTAATGACACTGGACTGGGTAACATGACTCAGCTCTAATGACACTGGACTGGGTAACATGACTCGGCTCTAATGACACTGGACTGGGTAACATGACTCAGCTCTAATGACCTCCTGTGTCCTCACCATGTGGCCCCCCAAGGACGAGCTGAGCAGCCGGCAGGCCGAGAGCGAGAAACTGACCAAAGCTCTAGAGGAAGTCACACGACAGAGAGATGATGTGCGAACACAGGTGTGTGAGCAGACACGCACACGCACGCACACACACACGCACACGCACACACACACACACCCAAATGACAGTAACAGAAAGATGAGTCGCCACGCATGAAGACGTCTCCTTCTGTGAAGGACGAACACACATGTTTTCACCTTCACACCACTCCCTTTCAGAGCTGTGTGTGTGTGTGTGTGTGTGTGTGTGTGTGTGTGTGTGTGTGTGTGTGTGTGTGTGTGTGTGTGTGTGTGTGTGTGTGTGTGTGTGTGTGTGTGTGTGTGTGTGTGTGAGTGAGTGCTGAGTCATCAAAGGTGTGTGTTCACCTTTTGTCAGGTTGGACAGGTGAGCACAGTGCTGCAGGAGGCCCAGCAGGAACTGTCCAAAGTCACAGAGACGCTGAAGCTGAGAGAGGAGAGCATTCACTGCCTCCAGAGCGGTGAGACCACACACACACACACACACTAACCCCTAACTCTAACCCCTGTGTGGGGTTAGAGTTAGGGGTTAGGGTCAGGGTGATCGCGGTGGACAGAGGTTTTCTTCAGACAGGACAAATCACACACAGGTAGAAGTCCAACAGCATCATCGATGACACAAACCAATCAGCAGAGACACAGTCATGTGACCTCAGGAACAGACCACTGGAACTTCATCATCTGCTCATGTTTTATAGTCTTCAGGCCTAATGTGTGTGTGTGTAGAGGTGTGTGTAGAGGTGTGTGTGTGTGACCGGTCCCTGACAGGTGTGTGTGTGTGTGCTCAGAGGTGCGGCGCCGGGCGACGGCTCAGGTGCAGCTGCAGCAGGAGGTGGAGCGGCATCGGGCCCAGATGGAGCGGATGGAGCGGGACAGCGACGCCCGTCTGAGCAGCCTGACGCAGACGCTGGACGGCTGCCACGCCCGGGTTAGTGAGTTCCCACAATGCACTGGGTCGCAGCCGTGTTCATGTCACTTTATTGATGACACAGCAGTTTATTCTGGTCACATTTACACGAGTCTCACTGACAAGCCGACAGGAGAGACAGCGTGAAGCACGCGTCACGCTGGCCAACATGCTAACAGGGTTAGAGCTGGCAACAATACCGCCCTGTGGCGAACACATGGTCTTGTCATGGAACACACACTTGTGGCCCAGCCTGATGATGTCACCGCTGAGCATGTGGCCCAGCCTGATGATGTCACCGCTGAGCATGTGGCCAGGCGTGATGATGTCATCGCTGAGCATGTGGCCCAGCGTGATGATGTCACCGCTGAGCATGTGGCCCAGTGTGATGATGTCATCGCTGAGCATGTGGCCCAGTGTGATGATGTCATTGTTGAGATGTGGCCCAGCGTGATGATGTCACCACTGAGCCTGGTTTCAGTAGAATCACGTTTCAGAGGTTCGACTGAAGCTGTGCTAAGGCGCTACGTGTCAGGTTAGCTCCCGGGGTGAACGTGGATCTTGTTGCCATGACTACATGCTGTTTAGATGTCCTTCCTGGAGGTGGAGGTGGAGACCCTGACGGAGCAGCTCCAGGGCTCGGGGGTGTGTGAGGAGCAGCAGAACGGCAGCGTGACGGGGGACGACCTGGACCAGGTCCAGAAGGTCAACAGAGACCTGGAGCAGCAGCTCAGCGACAAGAACAGGGTGAGCTGCTGGTGATCTCTGGTGAGCTCTGGTGAGCTGTGGAGCTCCTGTGGCTCCACTGCTGTGGAACTCATGAAACTGATGCTGTCCTCCAGACCATCAAGCAGTTGCAGCAGCGCCTGGCGGAGCTGAAGAGGACCCTGCAGAAGGAGCTGGTGAGTCTGTCAGCCCCCATCCTGAAGCAGCCCCTGGTGGTCAGAGACAGGAGGGTCACAGGAAGACACCTGCACAGGTGCTCAGGAGCCTCCTGTGGTCCGTGGAGCCCCCGGTAGTCAGGATCAGGGCCTTTCATTCAAACAGCTCCATGACGAAGAGCCGCATTCACATCCATCCAGACTGCAGCACTGTCTGCAAAATCCTAACCCCTAACCCTAACCCCTGATCCTAACCCTAAACCTAATCCTAATCCTAACCCCTAACCCTAACCCCTGATCCTAACCCTAAACCTAATCCTAACCCCTAACCCTAACCCCTGATACTAACCCTAAACCTAATCCTAATCCTAACCCCTAACCCTAACTCCTGGTCCTAACCCCAATTCTAATCTTAACCCTAACCCCTAATCCTAACCCCTGATTCTAACCCTAATCCTAAACCTGATCCTAACTGTTCATGGTGAACGATGTGAACCACTTCCTCCTGCAGAAGCTGAAGTCAGAGCCTGAAGCTGAAGGGAAGGAGAGGCTCCCAGAAACCCGAGCCGACAAGCAGGAGGGCGTCGGTCCAGAGCCGCCAGCGGCCCCCAGTCCGAGCCCCCGGCCCCCCAGCACCACGGTGACCAACACCTCCGACCTCAACGACTCACGAGAGATCAACTTTGAGTACCTGAAACACGTTGTGCTCAAGTTCATGTCCTCCAGAGAGGCCGAGGCAAGTCCTCCATGTTCACGTCTGTCAGTGCTGTTGGTGTCAGTAGTGTGTCTGTCGGTGTCAGTAGTGTTTCAGTAGTGTGTCTGTTGGTTTCAGCAGTGTGTCTGTCGGTGTCAGTAGTGTTTCAGTAGTGTGTCTGTAGGTTTCAGCAGTGTGTCTGTCGGTGTCAGTAGTGTTTCAGTAGTGTGTCTGTTGGTGTCAGTAGTGTTTCAGTAGTGTGTCTGTTGGTGTCAGCAGTGTTTCAGTAGTGTGTCTGTTGGTGTCAGTAGTGTTTCAGTAGTGTGTCTGTTGGTGTCAGTAGTGTTTCAGTAGTGTGTCTGTTGGTGTCAGTAGTGTTTCAGTAGTGTGTCTGTCGGTGTCAGTAGTGTTTCAGTAGTGTGTCTGTTGGTGTCAGTAGTGTTTCAGTAGTGTGTCTGTTGGTGTCAGCAGTGTGTCTGTCGGTGTCAGTAGTGTTTCAGTAGTGTGTCTGTTGGTGTCAGCAGTGTGTCTGTCGGTGTCAGTAGTGTTTCAGTAGTGTGTCTGTTGGTGTCAGCAGTGTGTCAGTAGTGTTTCAGTAGTGTGTCTGTCGGTGTCATTAGTGTGTCAGTAGTGTTTCAGTAGTGTGTCTGTCGGTGTCAGTAGTGTGTCAGTAGTGTTTCAGTAGTGTGTCTGTCGTTGTCATTAGTGTGTCAGTAGTGTTTCAGTAGTGTGTCTGTCGGTGTCATTAGTGTGTCAGTAGTGTTTCAGCAGTGTGTCTGTCGGTGTCAGTAGTGTGTCAGTAGTGTTTCAGCAGTGTGTCTGTCGGTGTCATTAGTGTGTCAGTAGTGTTTCAGTAGTGTGTCTGTCGGTGTCATTAGTGTGTCAGTAGTGTTTCAGTAGTGTGTCTGTCGGTGTCAGTAGTGTGTCAGCAGTGTTTCAGTAGTGTGTCTGTCGGTGTCAGTAGTGTGTCAGCAGTGTTTCAGTAGTGTGTCTGTCGGTGTCAGTAGTGTGTCAGCAGTGTTTCAGTAGTGTGTCTGTCGGTGTCAGTAGTGTGTCAGTAGTGTTTCAGTAGTGTGTCTGTCGGTGTCAGTAGTGTGTCAGCAGTGTTTCACTAGTGTGTCTGTCGGTGTCAGTAGTGTGTCAGTAGTGTTTCAGTAGTGTGTCTGTTGGTGTCATTAGTGTGTCAGTAGTGTTTCAGCAGTGTGTCTGTCGGTGTCATTAGTGTGTCAGTAGTGTTTCAGCAGTGTGTCTGTCGGTGTCATTAGTGTGTCAGTAGTGTTTCAGCAGTGTGTCTGTCGGTGTCATTAGTGTGTCAGTAGTGTTTCAGCAGTGTGTCTGTCGGTGTCATTAGTGTGTCAGTAGTGTTTCAGCAGTGTGTCTGTCGGTGTCATTAGTGTGTCAGTAGTGTTTCAGCAGTGTGTCTGTCGGTGTCATTAGTGTGTCAGTAGTGTTTCAGTAGTGTGTCTGTCGGTGTCATTAGTGTGTCAGCAGTGTTTCAGTAGTGTGTCTGTCGGTGTCATTATTGTGTCAGTAGTGTTTCAGTAGTGTGTCTGTCGGTGTCATTATTGTGTCAGTAGTGTTTCAGTAGTGTGTCTGTCGGTGTCAGTAGTGTGTCAGCAGTGTTTCAGTAGTGTGTCTGTCGGTGTCATTAGTGTGTCAGCAGTGTTTCACTGGTGTGTCTGTCGGTGTCAGTAGTGTGTCAGCAGTGTTTCACTGGTGTGTCAGTAGTGTGTCAGCAGTGTGTCAGCAGTGTTTCAGTAGTGTGTCTGTTGGTGTCAGTAGTGTGTCAGCAGTGTTTCAGTAGTGTGTC
The DNA here is from genome assembly GCA_013358685.1 of Antennarius maculatus. Taxonomy (NCBI): domain Eukaryota; kingdom Metazoa; phylum Chordata; class Actinopteri; order Lophiiformes; family Antennariidae; genus Antennarius; species Antennarius maculatus. Next base: position 14,441 of record JABVMC010000117.1, on the reverse strand, counting down.
TGTTGGTGTCAGTAGTGTGTCAGCAGTGTTTCAGTAGTGTGTCTGTTGGTGTCAGTAGTGTGTCAGTACCGGCCAGACCCTGCTGGGCTCACTGACACACCTCCTCCTGCTGGTGATGAACCCAACACCTCCTGACAGGTGAGCTGCTGAATACAGGAACTCGGTTCTGCAGCAGCTTCACCAGGAGTCTGTGTGTGTTCAGTACTGACCGGTCAGTTCTGTCAGGTCTGTCAGAGCAGCTGCTAACACAGTAACACCAGGTGGAGTGGGGGGGTCCTGTCAGAGGGTGGGTCTTAATGAGGTTGTGTCCTTTTCAGGCCTACCAGCTGATCCGAGCTGTGTCTGTGCTGCTGAACTTCACTCACGAAGAAGAAGACATGTTGAAACAAACTCTGGAGTACAAGGTGGGTGTTAGAGTCCACAGAGGACAGCAGGTGTGACCGGGAGGTGTGACCAGCAGGTGTGACCAGGAGGTGTGACCGGGAGGTGTGACCAGAGTTAGGGTGGACCTATGTCCCTGTTAGAAGCCCACCGGCTGGTTCTTCACACCTGGTCTGTGAACATGACCTCAGTGTCGTAGAAGCATGAAGCTGATTGGCTGTTCACTGTAAATACTGGATATTATTGATGTGGAACATTTCCTGCATATTTACTAGATATAAACTGGCCCTATAAGACACACAGTAATCCCTCGTTCCTCGCGGTTAATGTTTTTCAGGATCAACCGTGTAAAACAAAATTCTGCCAAACAGCGACAAACTATTTTATTATTTATGGTAATTGAAACATTTCTGAACCCCCGCCACACTGATATTAAACCACCTTCTATCTGTATTACCTTTAAAACACTGATAGACTGTTTAAAGCACTTTTAAGTGTTTCTATAATACACTGAAGTGCACTGCGTTCCGAGACTCACGGAACGCAGTGCACTTCCAGATGTTGTCAGCCAATAGAATGTGAGTACGTTATCACATGACTACCTACTAAAAATCCACAATGAGGTGAAGCCGTAATAAGCAGCGTAAATAAGTGAGGAATTACTGTACTTCTTTTTGCATTTTGCATTGCATTATGGAAGGTGCTGACATGGAGGTTCACCTCCACTACACATCAGTTTAAAAAAAATACAGGGAAAAATCAGAATCAAGTCATTTTACTCTACATCTGTCCACTACAAGTATTGGAATCATAAAATCACTAGTACACCGTTTAAGGCACATAATATGTTACTGTACAATAAATCAGAATAAAACATATATTATTAGCCCGTAGCAACCCCCGTGACACACATAGAGGAAGAAGCAGCTGAAGACAAGATGGTGACGTTTTTTCTGTACTATATTAATAAAATCTAATCGTAAGATTGCAATAGATTCATATTAACCAAATATTATTAAAATGCATTCATAATAAGGTTCATTAGAGAACGGTAACGGTGACCTCCAGTTTAGCCTGGAGACGAGTTCATTCGACTAACGTCACTTCTCCTGGAACCAGCTAACGACATTAGCCGAGGTTCACCTGGACTTGATTTTATAATCTTGTTTTGAACCTTCATCCAACCAAAAATTAAACTCCGAAGGTCCGTTAAAAATCTAATGACTGTTCAGTGATGTGATCAGAAGTGATGGGAGTTTGCTTTGGTTTGAATGATTCTCCAAGGGGGCGGCACGGTGGCGCAGTGGGTAGCGCTGTCACCTCACAACACGGCGGACCCAGGTTCGGTCCCGCTCTGTGCGGAGGTCGCATGCTCTCCCCATGTCTGCGTGGGTTCTCTCCGGGTTCTCCGGCTTCCTCCCCCCTCCAAAAGCATGCGCTTCAGGTTGATTGGCCGGTCCCACATTGACCATAGGAGTGAGTGTGTGTGAGTGGTTGTTTGTCTCTGTGTGGCTCCGCGGTACACTGGCGTTGTGCCCGGAGTGTCCCCTGCCTCACGCCCTGAGACTGCCGGGATAGGCACCGGCTCCCCCGCGACCCGCGTCAGCGGATTAAGCAGGTTGAGAAAATGGATGGATGGATTCTCCAAGGGGGGGTGTGCCCCCTAGTCGGCCCACGTGACCCCAGGGAGCCTCTGTGGTTGATAGGGTGTCATTACACATCCTCTGCAGCAGGGGGCAGCAGCAGGCTCACGTCTGCTGTGATGTACCAGTAATTGTAAATAATAGCTTGTGAGCAGTTTACTCCTCTGCTAGGTGTGGAGGTTTTACACACACACATACACACACACACACACACACATGATGTGTGTCTGTAGAGCTGTGAGACAGCAGGAGTCCCTGAACACGTTCTGCTATCAGGATCTGGTTCTGGCTTCACGTGTGCTGGGGGCTGACTTGGTGACCTGGTGTGTGTTCCAGATGTCCTGGTTTGGATCCAAGCCTTCTCCACGGGGCGTCATCCGACCTTCTGTCTCAGGCTCTTCAACCTCCTGGAGCTGAAGGGACGTGGAGAGACAGATCAGTGCTCCAACCACGGAGCAGGACTGAGCTCTGACCTGTGCTTCTGCTTCTGGATCTGGTTCTGGATCTGGATCTGGATCTGGCTGGGAGGCCTGCTTCTGCTCTGTGGGGACATTAAGGTGCTGCTGAATTCACTCGTAATCAACGGATGCTGATTTTAACAGATGATTTTGCTGACGGCTGGTGAGGCAGACAGACTCAAGGGGTTCTGGTCTACGTGTTGGGTTCTGGTCTACGTGTTGGGTTGTTCCTGACGTGACGCAGTTTCTGATGTTTTCTAGTTTTCAACATGTGAATCAGAAACAATAAGAAGGAACTGACTTCACTAACTTCCTAATTTCTACCCAAACTTCAGCTACAGCTAACATTTGTTGTTGGAGCCAACAGCGATGGGACTTGTAGTTCTCAGCCCGACCTTTTCCCGCTACCTCTGCCACTTCATTTATTTTTACTCTTTTGGTTTGACATGGGGTTTTACTGAACATTTTATTTAAGATTCCAGATGATGGAGCTGATTTGGTCAAAGCATTGATTCACTGATTTCTGCAAACGCATTCGGTTCATTTAGGTGTCAAAGCATCGACATTTAATTCCCCTTTTGTGATTTTGTTGTAACATTACCATCATCGATGTTCTTTACTAAAGTTTTCTTTATCGATCATGTTGACATTCAAAGAAATGTGTGTTGTGTTTTAAAGGAAGTGAATCAAGTGCAGAACGCCTGAAACCCAAACTCTAGATGACAATCCTGAGCTTTACTGTAGAAAATCAGCTGCACTGAATTTAAATCACCAGGTTTGACTCATGGCTTTACCTTTGTTGCTCTTATTATTATTTTAAATTATAATTTTCCAACATTATTAAATGGTCTGAAGCAAAACCTGGCATGTTCTGGCCAGTCCCGTAATTAAACAGTGTATACATACAGAGTAATAATTATACAGCAGTATATACACAGTAATAATTATACGGCAGTGTATACAGAGTAATAATTATACGACAATATGTACAGTAATAATTATACAGCAGTATATACAAAGTAATAATTATACGGCAGTATATACCGAGTAATAATTGTACAACAGTATTTACAGTAATAATTATACGGCAGTATATGCAGAGTAATAATTATACGACAGTATGTACAGTAATAATTATACGACAGTATATACAGAGTAACACGTCTAACCTCATGTCCTGTGTATCCAGAACTTTTTTGATGCAATTTGTCATTACTTCCTGTTGACACACTGAACAGTTGACGCTGCTGTGGATCCACTGAAGACGTCTGTGTCCTCAGATGCTCACTGACACACTGGTCCAGTTCAATAACTCCCTGACACACTGGTCCAGTTCAATAACTCACTGACACACTGGTCCAGTTCAGTAACTCACTGACACACTGGTCCAGTTCAGTAACTCACTGACACACTGGTCCAGTTCAATAACTCACTGACACACTGGTCCAGTTCAGTAACTCACTGACACACTGGTCCAGTTCAGTAACTCACTGACACACTGATCCAGTTCAGTAACTCACTGACACACTGGTCCAGTTCAGACACTCCCTGACACACTGGTCCAGTTCAGAAACTCACTGACACACTGGTCCAGTTCAGTATCTCACTGACACACTGGTCCAGTTCAGACGCTCCCTGACACACTGGTCCAGTTCAGACGCTCCCTGACACACTGGTCCAGTTCAGACGCTCCCTGACACACTGGTCCAGTTCAGACACTCCCTGACACACTGGTCCAGTTCAGTAACTCACTGACACACTGGTCCAGTTCAGTAACTCACTGACACACTGGTCCAGTTCAGACGCTCCCTGACACACTGGTCCAGTTCAGACGCTCCCTGACACACTGGTCCAGTTCAGACGCTCCCTGACACACTGGTCCAGTTCAGTAACTCACTGACACACTGGTCCAGTTCAGTAACTCACTGACACACTGGTCCAGTTCAGTAACTCACTGACACACTGGTCCAGTTCAATAACTCACTGACACACTGGTCCAGTTCAGACACTCCCTGACACACTGGTCCAGTTCAGACTCTCACTGACACACTGTTCCAGTTCAGACGCTCCCTGACACACTGGTCCAGTTCAATAACTCACTGACACACTGGTCTAGTTCAGTAACTCACTGACACACTGGTCCAGTTCAGACACTCCCTGACACACTGGTCCAGTTCAATAACTCACTGACACACTGGTCCAGTTCAAAAACTCACTGACACACTGATCCAGTTCAATAACTCACTGACACACTGGTCCAGTTCAAAAACTCACAGACACACTGGTCCAGTTCAAAAACTCACTGACACACTGATCCAGTTCAATAACTCACTGACACACTGGTCCAGTTCAATAACTCACTGACACACTGATCCAGTTCAATAACTCACTGACACACTGGTCCAGTTCAGACTCTCACTGACACACTGGTCCACTTCAATAACTCACTGACACACTGGTCCAGTTCAGACGCTCCCTGACACACTGGTCCAGTTCAATAACTCACTGACACACTGGTCCAGTTCAGTAACTCACTGACACACTGGTCCAGTTCAATAACTCACCGACACACTGGTCCACTTCAATAACTCACCGACACACTGGTCCAGTTCAGACGCTCCCTGACACACTGGTCCAGTTCAGACGCTCCCTGACACACTGGTCCAGTTCAGACGCTCCCTGACACACTGATCCAGTTCAGTAACTCACTGACACACTGATCCAGTTCAATAACTCACTGACACACTGGTCCAGTTCAGACTCTCACTGACACTGACAGGAACACCTGCATCTGATGAGGGACCAGCGCAGGAGATGCAGTTGAATGAAGGGCCTGTGGATGGGGTGGAGGAGGCTGACCACCTGTTTGGGTGACGCCTCCCCCCACCAGAATCCACGGAAAACAGGGAAGCACTTTTACCACGATGGGTTCTGTTGTTAGAATCACTGGAACAAATCTATCCAATCACCAGAGACACCGTGTTGAGCCTTTGCACAAGGTTTCCACAATTTCATCAGACATTCAAAACGTTTTAGTTGTTTGTTGCTGACGCAGAGCTTTCAGTTGGAACATTTCACTGGACCATTTCACTGGACCATTTCACTGGACCATTTCACTGGACCATTTCACTGGAACATTTCACTGGAACATGTCCTGAATGTTGGTGCATATTCAAACCCCATCTTGCTGTGATCGTGTATTTAGTCCTTTCGGTTTGGGTTCCGCGAAGGACGGCTGAAGACGCGGGTTTGCAGCTGAATGGGTTGTTGCTGCTGTTCCCTGCCCCCCCCCCACCAGAGGCGCTGTTCGCTCGTCTTGAGGATGAACCAACGAAGAAGACCGCCGCAGCTACTTCCTGTGCGCACGCGGCGCGTCCGGCCTTTCCGACGGAGCAGCGAGCAGGAACATGGTGAGTGGCTCCGCTCCGCCGTGACGCGGGACTTTACCGGGACTTTACCGGATCCGCCGCCGTCACGCGCGTTCATTCGGTGTCGTGAAGGTTACCGAAGCCGCGTGAGTTCACGTGGAGGCGCCGTTCGATACCGGAGCGGAGTTTAACCCGCGGTGTGGGTCCCGACACTCGTAGCTGTTAGCCGCATGCTAGCTATCCGCATGCAAACGGAGGCGTTGGTGGCTCGTGACATGAAGGCTGTTATCTGTGTTTGACCCGCGTGTTCTTAGAGGGAGGTTATGTGTGCGGGTAAGGGACCCCCCCGGGGTCCCGACACTCTTGGCTGTTAGCCGCATGCTAGCTATTCCCGGGGTCCCGGAACGTCCAGCAGGCCGCGGCTTCCGGGTGGCTCGTGTCGGCGATCTAACGTGTCTCGTGTCTCCAGGCTAAGATCAAAGCGCGAGACCTGCGGGGCAAGAAGAAGGAGGAGCTTCTGAAGCAGCTGGACGACCTGAAGAACGAGCTGTCCCAGCTGCGCGTGGCCAAGGTGACGGGGGGGGCCGCGTCCAAGCTGTCCAAGATGTAAGTACCGCTGGGGGGGGCACGTGTTGAATGACGGAAAAGCTAACCGGTGTAGATCAGTGTGATGACACTCTGGAGCTGATTGGTTTGTTCTGTAGGGGGCGGAGCTTAAATGACCATCACCACCTGTAAATTCTTCGTTCTCCAGTGTTTTATTCTGTTTCCATTTCTGTTACTCCTGTTTCAACTGGAATCCTGATCGGGAACAGGAACAGACACCTTAGTCCTGATCGGGAACAGGAACAGACACCTTAGTCCTGATCGGGAACAGGAACAGACACCTTAGTCCTGATCGGGAACAGGAACAGACACCTTAGTCCTGATCGGGAACAGGAACAGACACCTTAGTCCTGATCGGGAACAGGAACAGACACCTTAGTCCTGATCGGGAACAGGAACAGACACCTTAGTCCTGATCGGGAACAGGAACGGACACCTTAGTCCTGATCGGGAACAGGAACGGACACCTTAGTCCTGATCGGGAACAGGAACGGACACCTTAGTCCTGATCGGGAACAGGAACGGACACCTTAGTCCTGATCGGGAACAGGAACGGACACCTTAGTCCTGATCGGGAACAGGAACGGACACCTTAGTCCTGATCGGGAACAGGAACAGACACCTTAGTCCTGATCGGGAACAGGAACGGACACCTTAGTCCTGATCGGGAACAGGAACGGACACCTTAGTCCTGATCGGGAACAGGAACGGACACCTTAGTCCTGATCGGGAACAGGAACGGACACCTTAGTCCTGATCGGGAACAGGAACGGACACCTTAGTCCTGATCGGGAACAGGAACGGACACCTTAGTCCTGATCGGGAACAGGAACGGACACCTTAGTCCTGATCGGGAACAGGAACGGACACCTTAGTCCTGATCGGGAACAGGAACGGACACCTTAGTCCTGATCGGGAACAGGTTGAACTTGGGGGGGGTATGGTCAACCTGCTAGCTTAAAGCAGGACTCTGCGGTTGATCTGGTGGTCAGGGGCCGTCCCTGGACTAACTGGTGTGTGATTGGTTCAATGCCCTCTGGTGTTGCTGGTTTTTTAGAACATTTAGTTGGAACTAGTTCACCGTTAAAGACAGACTCTGGGTCTTCGGGACGGGTATGGTCTGACGATGCCTTTTTGTTTGTTTTTTGACAGCCGCGTCGTTCGCAAGTCCATTGCCAGAGTCCTGACTGTCATCAACCAGACGCAGAAGGAGAACCTGAGGAAGTTCTACAAGGTGAGTGTCTGATGGCTGGGGGGCCATGGTCTCTGGTCATCCTGTCCATGATGATTGTTGTGGAGCTGATGCTGTGCTGATGCATCAACAGCTGCTTACCAAAAGACTGAGACAGGTCGACCTGAGGAGCCCCCCAGCACTTACCCGCGCTGGGCGCCAACTGGTTTTAGCCTGACAGTCACGCCGCGGAGCTCTGAGAGCATTTAGTCTAAAGAATGGTTTAAAGACGGGACGATCTGGCAGGAGGTGACATCCAGGTTGAGCTGGTTGATTGTTCTTGGAGATCCTCGGTGAATGTACGAGCAGAGTGTTTATTTACGCACTCTGGTCCAAACTATCCATCAGCCCCAGCTGCATTTCATTTGCCTGCTCGTCCTACCTGTCTGTCCAATCAGAATGTTGTTCACAGTTCGGTCCAGGTCTTGGTGCTGTTGTGGGGTCTTAGTCTAGCCCCACCAGCACCAGACGTGATCTCATGAAGGCTGTTAGCAGCTGCTGGTTTTTGTTCACCAGCTCCCAGTTTGAAGGCAGTCGTAAGAATGTAGAAATCGCTGTTCACACATTGGTTAATCTGTCAGCACCTGAAACGGACCGGGCCAGTCCGTCGACACTGACCGCTGCGTCTGCTCTTTCAGGGTAAGAAGTACAAGCCCCTGGACCTGAGACCCAAGAAGACCAGAGCGCTGCGGCGCCGGCTCAACAAGCATGAGGAGAGTCTGCGCACCAAGAAGCAGCAGAGGAAGGACCTCCTCTACTCCATCCGCAAATTTGCAGTCAAAGCTTAGAAGCTTTTTCTATTGACAAAATAAAACCTGTTAAAGACCAGTGTTGGTGTTTTCGTCCATGAGCAGAGAACATGTTGAAGTTTCCACAGACATAAACGTGACGCGTAGCGTGTGGAAACGGTTTGGTGAAGGGTAGACAACTGGACCGCTTCAGAGCCGAGGCTATCGGGATTTATTCAGATTCAAACTCGAGGTTATCCTGACCTGTTGTGATCAGAAAGTGACTCTTTGTGTTCCTTTCCTCATAACCTGTGACAGAAAATGTGTAATGGCAGCACCCACTGCCTTCCATCCACGCTAGGAACGTCCTGTGTGGATAGATACATAGTTATATAGATATGCAGAAAGTTATATATCCATATATAATTATAGTTAAATAGATACTTGAATAATCCCGGAGGAAATTGCACATATCCACTGCTCAGCCAAACACCAGGAAACAAAACGGGACATACCACAAGACATAAACTACACTAACAGACATGTAGCATGAACAGGACATATACTAAACTAACTAAAATATAAACAGTATAAAATAAAATCCATTTAACCGCGTGCTGACCTCGCCACCTCCCCCCCCCGCTCCTCCTGAGAGAGTGATTGTACCCCCTGATGGCACGGGGCACGAAGGAGGACCTCAGCCTCTCTGTGGAGGCGCTGTGTGACAGCAGTCTGCCGCTGAAGGTGCTTCTCTGCTGGGAGAAGGTGGTGTGCAGGGGGGGGGCTGGTGTTGTTCATGATGGCCCTGAATTTAGACATGGTCCTGCTCCCCAGAACTGTCTCCACAGAGTCAAGGCTCAGACCGACCACTGAACCCCCTCTGAGGATGAGTCTGTTCAGACGGTCCATATCTCTTTTCCTGGCACTAAATCTAGATATAATTATTGATAGTTATAAAGATATATACAATATATAGATAGATCGATATAGTTACATAGATAATATTGGATTCGATTTGTATAGCATATACAGTTATATGACGTCAGCTAAAATGAAAGGTAAGGTGTCCAAAACTGTGGTGAGACCAGCGATGTTGTTTGGTCTAGAGACAGTGTCACTGAGGAAAAGACAGGAGGCAGAGCTGGAGGTAGCAGAGATGAAGATGCTGAGGTTCTCTCTGGGAGTGACCAGGAAGGATAGGATCAGGAATGAGTACATCAGAGGGACAGCACATGTTAGAGGTTTTGGAGATAAAGTCAGAGAGGCCAGACTGAGATGGTTTGGACATGTCCAGAGGAGAGATAGTGAATATATTGGTAGAAGGATGCTGAGTTTTGAACTGCCAGGCAGGAGGCCTAGAGGAAGACCAAAGAGGAGGTTTATGGATGTAGTGAAGGAGGACATGAAGGTAGTTGGTGTGAGAGAAGAGGATGCAGAAGACAGGGTTAGATGGAGGCGGTTGATTCGCTGTGGCGACCCCTGAAGGGAAAAGCCAAAAGGAAAAGAAGATACAGTTATATGACGATAGTTCAATATATAGTTATGTAGTTGGTTCGAGTCCCGCATGTGGAGTTTGCATGCTCTCCCCGTGCTTAGGGGGTTCTCTGTGGGTTCTCCGGCTTCCCCCCACCTCTAGAAACATGAACGTAAGGTGGATTGGTCAGTTCGAAATTGTAGGTGTGTGTGTGTGTATGGTTGTCTTTGTGTGGGTCTGCGGTGCACTGGCGTCGTGCCCGGAGTTTCCCCCACCTCACGCCCTATGCCAGCTGGGATAGGCTCCAGCTCCCCATGACACGCTGCAAAGGATGAAGCGGAAGAAAATGGATGGATGGATGCAGTTATATAAATATATATAGTTATATACAGTAGATACATAGTTATAGTTATATAGTTATATAGATATATGAAGTGAAACTTTGGTTTTCTATAGAGAACTTGTGTTTGATACAAAAGAGCAAATGATAAACAACTACCTAAAACAATAAACTGGGAGGAAAAACTAGAAAAACTTAAAGTGTGCTGTGTCACTGGTATTGGCACCCTTTCCTGTAAATCAGTGGTTCTTAACCTTGTTGGAGGTACCGAACCCCGCCAGTTTCATATGCTCACTCACCGAACCTTTCTGCAGTAAATTTTTTTTTTTCAAATTGAAGACATAAGTGTATGTTTTCCTGGTGTATTTAATGAATTGTGCATTAATGTCACCTTTTTCACAGAACCAAACCAAGACAGTGCATGAACTCCCATGAAATGACCTACCTGTAAATCAGTGTGACTTCTGCTGTTGTCATAGAGACCAGTTCAGGTATGAGTGGCTTCACCTTGACAAGTGTTACTCTGATGTCATTTTACACCAAAGTCTGTTTCTGTTGTTTTCCATCAGCTTAAGGAAGTGTTCCTTTATTTTTCCAGTGCCAGACTAGAGTTGCTCAACTTGACATTCAAATCCTGCAGAACGCTGACTCCCATCACGTTCCGTTATACAGTACATGTAAATTCACGTTTGACATATTCGTCCCACCACTTTCTTAATTTGATCAACATAGTTACTATGAATTAAAATATCAGGAAAGAAATCACATGACGTACCATCATGACAGGCATAAATTTACTACAGTGCGCAAAATCCCATGTATCACAGGTAGGCTAATGATGTAGCGTCACGTGATCACCTGCAGCCAGTGATGGCTAAGGGGGGCGTGTCATCACGAATTGACACAATGTGTCAAACGTACACAGTGATTCGTGTTTGTTTGGCAGAGGTCCAGACAAAACAACCGACACATTGTGTTGAAGATGTATCGGGTGTTTTGTCCTGACCTCCGTCTCCGCCGAACCCCTGAGACCCACTCACCGAACCCCTAGGGTTCGATCGAACCCAGGTTAAGAACCACTGCTGTAAATCAATATGGAAACACATTGTGACTCACCTTTGGTAAACCAAAAATGAGAATCAACTGAGATCAATTGTCTGTGCCCATGTGACATGAATTAACCAATAAATGAAGACGTCCGTGTTTTAAAAAGCCACCTGTTATTCCCTGTTCCTTTTTCATAGTGGGGAAGACAAAGGAGCTGTCTGAGGACATGAGAAGTGTTATAATTCCCCAACACAAGACCTCCAAAGGGTATAAGGCCATCTCCAAAGACCTTGGTATCCCAGTTTCAACTGTGTGTAATGTGATTAAGAAGTTTCACGTGCATGGAATTGTCAAGAACCTCCCTGGACGTGGGGGAAAGAGAAAAACTGTTGACAGAAGTCTTTGAAGATTGGTGCGAATGGTGGGAAAAACACCATGTCAGACATCCAAAGACCTGAAGACCAACCTGGAACAGTCTGGGGTCATGGTTTCAACAAGTACCATACGTCGCACACTAAACCAAGCAGGGCTGTATGGGCGAAGGCCAAGGAAGACACAATTACTGAGGCAAAGACATAAAAAGGAACAACTAATCTTACTAAGGAGTACCTGGACAAACCACAATCCTTCTGGGAAAATGTTTTGTGGACTGAAGAAACAAGGTAGAGCTTTTTGGCAATGCACAACAACAGTTTGTTTATAGACGGTGCAATGAAGCCTACAAGGAAAGGAACACCAGCCCAACAGTGAAGCATAGTAGAGGATCCATAATGCTGTGGGGCTGCTTTGCTGCATCTGATACTGGAGGCCTTCATCGTATCACAGGAATCATGACATCGGAGAATTACCAAGACATTCTAGAGCGACACGTCCTACCCACTGTTAAGAAAAAAACTGGTTTGAGTAGCATATCATGGGTCCTCCAGCAAGACAACGACCCAAAGCACATGAAAGATTGTCTTTGGTATAGTTCAGGTAAAGTGACTGAGAGGTGAGCAGGCAGGTCACGTATTAAGCTGACCTTGGAGGAGGCGGAGACAGAACTGAGTTTAGCCACAATGGCGTATTTAGTGAGGATTTGGGTGTGTGCTGTACAGAACGAATAAACAAATACATTTGCATCAATAATTATGTCCGATTCATTGAATCAATGCATATTCAATAAACAAACTACAATAAACAAATAAAGTCAATTGATCTTAAATCAATATTCAATTTGGTAATAATAAATAAATTCTTTTCAGAAATAATAAATCATCATAATGAAAAGGAAATCATATCCAAATCTAAGACTAAATTCATAATTAACTTCAAATAATAATTAATATTAATAAACTTTAAGTCAATGAATTTACTAATTGGAATAAGCGTCAATATAATTGTTCAATAAATCAATTGACCAAACAATAAACTCATTATGCATTCAGGCAATAAACAAAGGATAAATACTTAAATGCACGATGTATAAACTGAAGGAAATGATCAAACATTCAATGCAACTTAAATACCTTTAAATAATCAAACTATAAATGGAGGGAAAGGCCTGGTGGCACAGAGTCCAGTGTGCAAACATTTGTTTGTTGGCCGCTTGGTGCCTCAGAACAAAGATGGAGGTCTGATCAAACAACTCACGTTGGGTATAGACGCACACGGCTTGAAGAATGGAGACGAATGGAGAGGTTTCTGGAGTGAAGAATGGTGAGAGTCCGAGAGCAAACAGACTGGTGTAGAGTTGCTGGTGATCTGAGCAGAGTGAGAAGCCTGGCTCCTCTAAGTAACCTCAGAGCTGTGTGATAGGAGGGCGGCCATCTTGCTCCTGATTAGGTGACATCACTTCCTTTCCAGGAGTCTTTTCACACACACGTCCAAAAGCACGCAGGAATGGTGGAAAAGGCAAAAAAATGGACTCTTTCAAAATGGCCAGCAATGAGTCCTGATCTCAATCCAATTGAAAATCTTTGGTATGAACTGAAATCTGCCATTGGGGAAAAGAAACCTGCAAACATTCAAAAGTTTGAGCAATTTGCACAGAAAAAGTGGGAGGAAATGCCAGCTAAGAAGTGCAAGAAGCTTATAGATGGCTACAAGAAAAGTTTGGAAGCTGTCATCACTGCCAAAGGGTGTGCAGCTAAATGTTAAAGAGGGGTGCCATTATTGCTGCACATGCTGGCTTTTCTGTTTCTTCTTTGAAATTACAATATGTTAGTTGAACAAACAAGTTCCTTTGTTAAATGTCTGGACCTCCTGATCATATAGATTTGATACATTTCTATTTATTTCTGAAAATATTGTACAGATTATGCAAAAAACAAAGGGGTGCCAATAATGGTGAGCAGGACTGTAGATAGATCCATAAATACATAGTTAGATCCATCCATCTATTTTCTTCTGCTTTATTCGCAGCAGGTCAGTTCAATAGATTGATATAGGTAGTTATATATATAGTTATATAGATACAGTTAGATATATAGTTGTATTGATAGATAGTTATACAGATATATATATAGGTAGATAGTTATATAGTTAGTCCTAACCCCTGATGGGAGTATCTCCAGGTTCTTGTCTGAGGCGGTGAAGCGTCTGCTTTCAGTTCCTGATGCTCCTGCCTGGACCGTCTTGTTTGGAGGTTCATGTTCACTGTCGTCATCCCTATCTGAGCGTCTGCATGAAGCCTGCTGGAGCCCCCGGGGCCGACGCCGAGTGTCTTGCTTTTAACAAGCATGTATTTTTTTAGAACTCGGTGTCTCTATGCCAACGCTCCTATTTAATTTCTTTACAAAGTGAGTTGAGTTGATATTTTTGTGTTTCTGTAAAGTGTTTCTCAGAATAATGAAAAGTTGTCCCAGTTAGTCTCACCTGTTTGACCAGTAGGGTTAAGCAGGTAGGACTAACCTTCATACTCGCTGCTGCCCCCCAAGCAGTCCTCCGTCCTTAACGTACACGTACATACACAGAAATATGTCAACACACTTTAGAATAAGGAAAAATATTCATTAAGAAATCTAAATAAGTCAAAACCATTTGAGAATAATGGATAAATGATGAAGAGTGTGTGTGTGTGTGTGTGTGTGTGTGTGTGTGTGTGTGTGTGTGTGTGTGTGTGTGTGTGTGTGTCTGTGTGTGTGTGTCTGTGTGTGTGTGTGTGTGTGTGTGTGTGTGTGTGTG
>JABVMC010000116.1:30000-40000 GCA_013358685.1 Antennarius maculatus | reverse complement strand
GCCTTCGTGGTCCAGGTGGACGGCCAGGTGGGGGGGCTGCTGGTGCTGAGGGACGAGCAGGTAGGGACCGGGGGGAGGGGGGTCGGGGTGGGGGTTCAGCATGAAGTCGTCTTCCTGATGCCTCTGCTGCCCCCGTCAGGACCTGGACTTCCTGCGCGCCCACTACCACCTGGAGAACTTCCTGTACCTGAGCCACCATCCCCCCGAGGAGCACGCCCAGCTCCGCCTCCTCCTCCTGGAGCCCCGCCTCCAGCCGCACAGCGGCCACGTCTTCAAAGAGGTCCTCAGGCTGGCCCGCAAGTCCTGCCTGTACCACCGGGGGTACCCCCCCCACAACCCCCAGGTGAGCCTGCCCCGCCCACAGCCCCCAGGTGAGCCTGCCCCGCCCACAGCCCCCAGGTGAGCCTGCCCCGCCCACAGCCCTCAGGTGAGCCTGCCCCGCCCACAGCCCCCAGGTGAGCCTGCCCCGCCCACAGCCTCCAGGTGAGGCTGCCCCGCCCACAGCCTCCAGGTGAGCCTGCCCCGCCCACAGCCTCCAGGTGAGGCTGCCCCGCCCACAGCCTCCAGGTGAGCCTGCCCCGCCCACAGCCTCCAGGTGAGGCTGCCCCCGCCCACAGCCCCCAGGTGAGCCTGCCCCGCCCACAGCCTCAGGTGAGCCTGCCCCGCCCACAGCCTCCAGGTGAGCCTGCCCCGCCCACAGCCCCCAGGTGAGGCTGCCCCGCCCACAGCCCCCAGGTGAGCCTGCCCCGCCCACAGCCTCCAGGTGAGCCTGCCCCGCCCACAGCCTCCAGGTGAGCCTGCCCCGCCCACAGCCCCCAGGTGAGCCTGCCCCGCCCTTGCCTGGCCGCGTCGGGTTTACCTGTGGGGGGGTCTGAGCTCACACTGACCAGCTGTGTGTGAACGGATCCTGGCCTCCAGCAGTGGGCGGCGGCCTCCGTCCCAGGGGGCGGGGCAGCAGGTGGTGTCAGCGGCGTTTTTCCTCGTGACCCCCTCACTAGCTGCAGACTGAGGGGGACGCAGCGCCAAACCGAAGCACCTCCTGACCCCCGACCCCACGACCCCTCAGGTCTCACCTTCTGTTCTGTCCCCCCCCAGAACCCCTCCGTCCACCCTCTGGACGCCCTCCTGCGCTGCGCCGTCCCCGTCCGGCCGCGGCAGCAGATCGACTACCCACTGGAGGGGCTCGGACCCAACGCCCCCCCCCAGGAGGCTCCTGCAGGAGCAGGTGGGGATTGGCTGCAAGGAGGTCATGTGACCCCCCAGGTGGCGCTGTGACCAGAGAAGCTCCGCCTTACAAGTCCACCAGGAGGCGTGGCTGATGATGTCATGCCCGTGTTGATGATGATGTCATACACGTGTTGATGATGATGTCATACCCGTGTTGTGGGTGTGGTCTCTCAGGCGCCGTTCGCTCTCAGCCTCATCACCAGGAAGTTGACCTTGGAGCCGAAGGTCGCCGTCAATGCCAGGATCGTAGTGGTGGGGGCCTCAGACACGGGGCTGTCCTTCCTGGAGGGGCTCTGTTCCAGGTGAGTTCACCTGTGTCCCACCTGTGTCCCAGGGTAAGGGTTAGGGTTATTGATCAGGTGATCAATAACCACCTGATCACTGATACTGATCAGTGATCAGGTGGTTATTGATCAGGTGATCAATAACCACCTGATCACTGATACTGATCAGTGATCAGGTGTGTGTGTGTGTGTGTGCGGATCAAACCGGCTCCTGATTGGTTGTTGGGTCGCGGCCCACAGATGGAGGGCAGTGCCCCCCCTCTGTGGACAACGACCTGACGGGGGCGTCCCACAGGAAGTGGGTGGTCCCGGTTTCCTCCCGGGGTCTCATCAGTGAAATGCCAGTGGGGGGGGTCGGGATGCGTCTGGATCAGACCCCCCAGCAGAGACCTAGAGGCGCTGCCGATGCTGCTGCCTGGCAATGGGGGGGTTGGCAGGGCGGGGGTGGCCAGGTGGTGCACACAGTTGTCTGACTGGCGTTCAGCTTAGCCCCCCTCACAGCCCCCCCCACACATACATCACTGGGTGGGGTCACAGGTGAAGGCTCTGAGGCCGTCTGGTAGCAGCTGACCCCCCCCCCCGTTGGCGCTCACCCCCCTGTGTTCCTCCACAGCCCCCACCTGAGCTTCAACAACCTGACTCTCATCTCCACGCACGGTTTCCCTGGCAACGGCAACCCCGAGGAGGCGGAGTTTCTGTCCACCAGGTGAGCAGACAAGTGATGATGTCATAGGTGACCCCCACTAGCTGTGGTGACCCCCACTAGCTGCTAGTGCTAATGTTAGCTAGCCGAGCTAACGTAAGCTCCCCCTCCCCATGCAGCCATGCTTACAGCAGCAGAGACTTGCTCCGCCTCCCGCTGCTCCTCCGTATCACCGTGGTAACGGGGAAGATGGAGGCCATCGACAGGAAGTCCAAACACGTACAGGTGTCTGGGGGGGGGCGGGTGGCCTACGATCACCTGATCCTCTGCACCGGCCTGCAGTACCAGGTGTGTGTGTGTGTGTGTGTGTGTGTGTGTGTGTGTGTGTGTGTATTGCATATTGCTGATCAATCGATCGGGTTGATCGGTCCTGTGATCAGGCTCCCCGTCCCACCGGTGTGGATCCGGATCGGCCCGGGTCCAGCAGCCAGATCCCCCCCAGGACCCCCCCATCCAACATGTTCATCCTCAACCACCCCCAGGACTGTAGCTCCGCCCACCGCTGGCTGAGGGAGCGGGTTCAGGAGCTGGAGGGTAACACACACACACACACACACACACACACACACACACACACACACACACAGTAACACACACTCCCCCCCTCCGCCCCCCCCAGGACTGGTGGTCTACGGTTCTGGTCTGGACGTCTTCACCAGTGTGGGGGCTCTGCTGGGTCTCGGGTTCCAGGGGGGTCGGATCCATCTAGTCCTGACGCCCCCCCAGCCTGGTGTGACCCACTTCAGCGATGTTGCCGTGGAGACGGGAGTGTGGGCGGCGCTGGACGCGGCGGGGGTCCGGGTTCACCAGAACTGCCTGCTGGCTCAGATGAACGACGGTGAGGACGACCCCGACCCCCTCACCGCCCTGTGGTTCTGGTCCGGGGGGGGGTCTGGCCCGGGGGGGGCCGGTCCAGAGCTGCTGCGGCTGCCGTGTGGGGTGAGTCGGTCTGGGGGGGTGGGGTCCGGTCCGGTCCGGTCTGACCCCGTGCCCCCCCAGGTGCTCCTGAACCTGTCCAGCCGGGGGGTTGACCCCGACGCCTTCCGGAGCGTCAGCCGCTGCTTCCTGGCATTCGACCGCCGCCTTGTGGTCGACGCCTCCTTCCGCACCAGCGATGCCTCCATCCGGGCCGCCCCGCCCCTCGCCCAGTTCTCCCGCCGTTACCACAGCAACCAGCCGTCAGCTGCCGTCAGCTCCAAGGAGGGGGGGCAGCGGCTGGCGGCAATGATGCTGAGGCTCCTAGACCCCACGCAGGAGCCGGCGGACGAGCCCCTGTCTGGAGAGGACCGCCTCCTCCCCCTGTATTCACAGGCCAAGGTCAAAGGTCAGAGAAAGGGGTCACCTCCTAGGGGGGCTACATCATGGATGTATGGGTTGCAGCACACGTATGATCACACCTCCATGTTTGACGCCTCAGGTGGGAAGCTGCCGGGGGGGCTCAACTACCTGCATGTGAGCAGCCCGTCAGCCAATCAGAGCCCTCACGTGGAAGAGGTGAGCTCTCATTCGTCAAAAGACCTGACAGGTTCACAAAGTGAAACAGTCCAGGTTCACGCAGTGAAACAGTCCAGGTTCACACAGTGAAACAGTCCAGGTTCACGCAGTGAAACAGTCCAGGTTCACACAGTGAAACAGTCCAGGTTCACGCAGTGAAACAGTCCAGGTTCACACAGTGAAACAGTCCAGGTTCACACAGTGAAACAGTCCAGGTTCACGCAGTGAAACAGTCCAGGTTCACACAGTGAAACAGTCCAGGTTCACACAGTGAAACAGTCCAGGTTCAGGTTCACACAGTGAAACAGTCCAGGTTCACACAGTGAAACAGTACAGGTTCACAGTGAAACAGTCCAGGTTCACGCAGTGAAACAGTCCAGGTTCACAGTGAAACAGTCCAGGTTCACACAGTGAAACAGTCCAGGTTCACAGTGAAACAGTCCAGGTTCACACAGTGAAACAGTCCAGGTTCACAGTGAAACAGTCCAGGTTCACAGTGAAACAGTCCAGGCTCACACAGTGAAACAGTCCAGGTTCACAGTGAAACAGTCCAGGTTCACACAGTGAAACAGTCCAGGTTCACAGTGAAACAGTCCAGGTTCACACAGTGAAACAGTCCAGGTTCACAGTGAAACAGTCCAGGTTCACACAGTGAAACAGTCCAGGTTCACACAGTGAAACAGTCCAGGTTCACAGTGAAACAGTCCAGGTTCACAGTGAAACAGTCCAGGTTCACACAGTGAAACACTCCAGGTTCACAGTGAAACAGTCCAGGTTCACACAGTGAAACAGTCCAGGTTCACAGTGAAACAGTCCAGGTTCACACAGTGAAACAGTCCAGGTTCACAGTGAAACAGTCCAGGTTCACACAGTGAAACAGTCCAGGTTCACACAGTGAAACAGTCCAGGTTCACACAGTGAAACAGTCCAGGTTCACAGTGAAACAGTCCAGGTTCACACAGTGAAACAGTCCAGGTTCACAGTGAAACAGTCCAGGTTCAGGTTCACGCAGTGAAACAGTCCAGGTTCACACAGTGAAACAGTCCAGGTTCAGGTTCATGCAGTGAAACAGTCCAGGTTCACGCAGTAAAACAGTCCAGGTTCACGCAGTGAAACAGTCGAGGTTCACAGTGAAACAGTCCAGGTTCACACAGTGAAACAGTCCAGGTTCACACAGTGAAACAGTCCAGGTTCACGCAGTGAAACAGTCCAGGTTCACAGTGAAACAGTCCAGGTTCACGCAGTGAAACAGTCCAGGTTCACAGTGAAACAGTCCAGGTTCACGCAGTGAAACAGTCCAGGTTCACAGTGAAACAGTCCAGGTTCACAGTGAAACAGTCCAGGTTCACAGTGAAACAGTCCAGGTTCACGCAGTGAAACAGTCCAGGTTCACAGTGAAACAGTCTAGGTTCACACAGTGAAACAGTCCAGGTTCACAGTGAAACAGTCCAGGTTCACTCAGTGAAACAGTCCAGGTTCAGGTTCACGCAGTGAAACAGTCCAGGTTCACGCAGTGAAACAGTCCAGGTTCAGGTTCATGCAGTGAAACAGTCCAGGTTCACGCAGTGAAACAGTCCAGGTTCACGCAGTGAAACAGTCCAGGTTCACAGTGAAACAGTCCAGGTTCACGCAGTGAAACAGTCCAGGTTCAGGTTCATGCAGTGAAACAGTCCAGGTTCAGGTTCATGCAGTGAAACAGTCCAGGTTCACACAGTGAAACAGTTCAGGTTCACACAGTGAAACAGTCCAGGTTCACACAGTGAAACAGTCCAGGTTCATGCAGTGAAACAGTTCAGGTTCACACAGTGAAACAGTCACCTGTCCTGGTGTCAGTCAGGTGACAGGGTGCTGGTCACTGGCGGGGTGGAGACAGGGGACTACTTCCGGCTGCAGGTGGATGACTACCAGAGGGTGGAGCAGCTCACCTGTGTGTCCCTGAAGCCCCTCCCCCTGTCCAACTACCTGCGTCTCTATGGAAAACACCAGCGGCTGCTGGGCCGGCTGTGGGACCGCTACCGCCAGGGCGGGCTCCACGGCCTGCACAGGTGGGTCAACCAGTCAGACTGGTTAACCAGTCAACCAGTTAACCAGTCAACCAGTCCTGTGTGTTCCAGGTTCTTCAGCCAGAGCTGCTTCCTGCCTGTTTACCTGGATAGGTTCTGCGACCTGGAGGAGGAGCTTCAGCAGATCAACTTACAGGTACGCCCCCCCGGTTGTCTGGCTGATGACATGCTTGTGACCTCATCTGTGCCTCACCTGTGCCTCCATGCAGGTGAGGGGTGGGGCCTCAGGCGACCTCCATCAGGATCAAGGTCAGGAGGCGGAGACTCGGGCGGCGCTGAGGAGCAGCGCTGTCAAATACTTGTCCTACAACAGGAACCTGCTGCCCATGTTCGCAACCCCGGGACAATTGTGACATCACAGATGACATCACAGATGACATCATAGACGTTGCTGCTGTTGCTGAAAATGTTCCTGTTGTTCCTTCAGTTTGTCCTTCACTAAACATCTGGAGACGACTGAAGGTGTTCAGTCACTTCTGATCCTGATTCTGATCCTGATCCTGATCCTGATCCTGATCCTGATCCTGATTCTGATCCTGATCCTGCTCCTGATTCTGATTCTGATCCTGATCCTGATCCTGATCCTGATTCTGATCCTGATCCTGCTCCTGCTCCTGATTCTGATTCTGATTCTGATCCTGATCCTGATCCTGATTCTGATCCTGATCCTCATCCTGATTCCAATTCTGATTCTGATCCTGATCCTGATCCTGATCCTGATCCTGATCCTGATTCTGATCCTGATCCTGATCCTGCTCCTGATTCTGATTCTGATTCTGATCCTGATCCTGATTCTGATCCTGATCCTCATCCTGATTCCAATTCTGATTCTGATCCTGATCCTGATCCTGATCCTGATCATAATCTGTATATGTTGGAGAAACCTAAACTATAGCAGGTCTTCTTCAGGTGTTTTAACTCGTCTGACTCAACTAATCTGAACTAATCTGAACTAATCTGAACTCGTCTGAACTCGTCTGAACTCGTCTGAACTCGTCTGAACTAGTCTGACCTCTTCAGGTTGAATTCAGTGAAACTTATTTTTGATTTATGGGATGTCAATTGTGGCTCAGTGGTAGAGCGGGTCGTCCAATGTTTCAAAGATCAGCGGTTCGATTCCCGCTCCCGCCCAAAAAGATCAGGAGGTGTCAGCTCACCTCCGGAGCACTGCCGAGGCGCCCTTGAGCAAGGCGCCGTCCCCCTTACAAGTTGCTGATTTGGGGCGCACCAATAAAGGAGCTGCCCACCACTCTACCTCCTCTGCATGCGTACAGGCCCCCCCTGTGTGTGTGTTCAGGGCCTGTACGCACACACACATGCATGATTTGATTTGAACTAACTAGAGTGTGCTACTAATTTCCCTGTGGGGATTATAATCAGTATATAAAATAAAATAAAAAACAAAAATTTAAAGGATTCATTTGCACATGGGTCATGGAGACAACAAAAACGTGTTCACGTCTGAACTGGTGACCCGTGGTGAACGCGGCCTCGTGTCTCTGAAGCAGCGTGACCAATCAGAGGGCTCGTAGATAAAGGTTGGAGTGTGGGGGTGTGTCCAGCTGTATGCTAATGACGTTCTGACGCTGCGTCACATCTCAAAGCTTCATGTATGACTTTAGTTCACATCCATGACGAACTGAAGTTTAACACGGATCACGTGTTTAATCCGGATTGACAGAATCCAGATCCAGCAGACTAAACCCAAACCCAGAATGGGTGTGGGTTTAGTCTGGATGTGTGTGTGTGTGTGTGTGTGTGTGTGTGTGTGTGTGTTGGTCTCTCTAACGGACCCCACCCGTTAGAACCGGACCCCCGTTAGAACCCGTCTACTCCGACCAGAACATGTGACTTCGGTCTCAGGAGCCTCTGATCGATAGGGCCATTGATACCTGTCAGGGGGCGTGGCCCATTCTGGTTCACGTGCATTTCCTCTGGTGGCCAGCAGGTGGCGGTAAAACACCACAAATCCTGGCTCACCCACAGCCGCTGGAGTCTGCACTGCGCATGCTCAGTTCCTCACGCCTCCGCCGGTGTTCCGTGGACGAGACGGGTCGTTACGAGCCGCAGACGGAACGGTGAGATCCACCGGAACCGCAAAACCACAGAGAGATGCTTCTTCTTCTTCTTCTTCTTCTTCTTCTTCTTCTTCTTCTTCTTCTTCTTCTTCTTCTTCTTATTATTATTATTATTATTATTATTATTATTATTATTATTATTATCATTACTATTACTATTACTATTATTATTACAATTAAAATTATTATTATTACTACTATTATTATTGTTGTTATTATTATTACTATTATTATTTTTACTACTATTATTACTATTATCATTATTATTGCTGTTATTATGATTACTATTATAATTATTATTGTTGGAGTTGTTGTTGTTGTTGTAATAGTGGTAAACATAAACATAAACAAACTCCTGGTGTTTTGGAGCTCCCAGAATGCAGCTGGGGTTCCCCCCTGCAGGTCCATGTGGTCCGGTTTGTTGCTGGTCAAGAGGTCTGTGGCTCCAGGCCCATGGCATCATCACCTGTCTAGTTACCACGGCAACGCTCAGATTGGCCCCTGAACCGGAAAACAATTTGGTTCTGATCAGGTTCTGTGATCTGGTTGAGGGTCGTGACCCCAAAGCCTTCTGTCATAAACATGACAAAACCACACGTGTGTGTCACGTGTGTGTCACGTGTGTGTCACGTGTGTGTCACGGGTGTGTCACGTGTGTGTCAGGGGTGTGTCACGGGTGTGTCACGGATGTGTCACGTGTGTGTCACGTGTGTGTCACGGGTGTGTCACGGATGTGTCACGTGTGTGTCACGTGTGTGTCACGGGTGTGTCACGGGTGTGTCACGGGTGTGTCACGGATGTGTCACGTGTGTGTCACGTGTGTGTCACGGGTGTGTCACGTGTGTGTCACGTGTGTGTCACGTGTGTGTCACCGGTGTGTCACGTGTGTGTCATGTGTGTGTCACGTGTGTGTCACGGATGTGTCACGTGTGTGTCACGGATGTGTCACGTGTGTGTCACGTGTGTGTCACGGATGTGTCACGTGTGTGTCACGTGTGTGTCATGTGTGTGTCACGTGTGTGTCACGGGTGTGTCACGTGTGTGTCACGGATGTGTCACGTGTGTGTCACGTGTGTGTCACGGATGTGTCACGTGTGTGTCACGGATGTGTCTCGTGTGTGTCACCTGTGTGTCACGTGTGTGTCACGTGTGTGTCACGGATGTGTCACGTGTGTGTCACGTGTGTGTCACGTGTGTGTCAGGGGTGTGTCACGGGTGTGTCACGTGTGTGTCACGGATGTGTCACGTGTGTGTCACGGGTGTGTCACGTGTGTGTCACGGATGTGTCACGTGTGTGTCACGTGTGTGTCACGGATGTGTCACGTGTGTGTCACTTGTGTGTCACGGGTGTGTCACGTGTGTGTCAGGGGTGTGTCACGGGTGTGTCACGTGTGTGTCACGGATGTGTCACGTGTGTGTCACGTGTGTGTCACGGATGTGTCACGTGTGTGTCACGGATGTGTCACGTGTGTGTCACCTGTGTGTCACGTGTGTGTCACGTGTGTGTCACGGATGTGTCACGTGTGTGTCACGTGTGTGTCAGGGGTGTGTCACGGGTGTGTCACGTGTGTGTCACGGATGTGTCACGTGTGTGTCACGGGTGTGTCACGTGTGTGTCACGGATGTGTCACGTGTGTGTCACGTGTGTGTCACGGATGTGTCACGTGTGTGTCACGTGTGTGTCACGGGTGTGTCACGTGTGTGTCACGGATGTGTCACGTGTGTGTCACGTGTGTGTCACGGATGTGTCACGTGTGTGTCACGTGTGTGTCACGTGTGTGTCACGGATGTGTCACGTGTGTGTCACGTGTGTGTCATGGATGTGTCACGTGTGTGTCACGGATGTGTCACGTGTGTGTCACGTGTGTGTCACGTGTGTGTCACGTATGTGTCACGTGTGTGTCACGGGTGTGTCACGTGTGTGTCACGGGTGTGTCACGGGTGTGTCACGTGTGTGTCACGTGTGTGTCACGGGTGTGTCACGTGTGTGTCACGGGTGTGTCACGTGTGTGTCAGGGGTGTGTCACGTGTGTGTCACGTGTGTGTCACGGATGTGTCACGTGTGTGTCACGTGTGTGTCATGGATGTGTCACGTGTGTGTCACGGATGTGTCACGTGTGTGTCACGTGTGTGTCACGTGTGTGTCACGTG
>JABVMC010000116.1:0-25000 GCA_013358685.1 Antennarius maculatus | reverse complement strand
CACACACACCCCGAGGACAGGTACACACACACCGAGGATAGGTACACACACACACACACCGAGGACACTTACACACACACACCGAGGACAGGTACACACACACACCGAGGACAGGTACACACACACACACACCGAGGACAGGTACACACACACACATCGAGGACAGGTACACACACACACATCGAGGACAGGTACACACACACAAACACCGAGGACAGGTACACACACAAACGCCGAGGACAGGTACACACACACACACCCCAAGGACAGGTACACACACACACCGAGGATAGGTACACACACACACACCGAGGACACTTACACACACACACCGAGGACAGGTACACACACACTCTGAGGACAGGTACACACAAACCTTTGTGTGTGTAGGGGACAGAGTTCATGGACGACCTGGCCCAGTGTGTGTGTGTGTGTGTGTGTGTGTGTGTGTGTGTGTGTGTGTGTGTGTGTGTGTGTGTGTGTGTGTGTGTGTTCCAGACCTGCTCCTAAGAACGAGGATGAGATGATGGTGCTGATCTTCGAGTACATCGACCGCCTCCTGAACATCGTGCGCCCCCGCCGGGTTCTGTACATGGCGATCGACGGGGTGGTGAGTCCGGGGGTGGGGTTAGGGTCAGGTGGGCGTGGCTTTGGGGGCGTGACCGCAGCGTTTGGTTGGTTGCTAGGCACCGCGGGCCAAGATGAACCAGCAGCGCTCCCGACGCTTCAGGGCCTCCAAAGAAGGGGCGGAGCTAGTGGAGGAGAAGCACCGCGTGAGGGAGGAGATCCTTCAGAGAGGTGGGTGTGGCTTCCAGTCCCCACAGGGGAACCAATCCCAGTTCGTCACCATGGTTACCTGTCGTTGATTGTGGTCACTTCCTGTGTGATGCTGCCCCCTACAGGCGGTCACGTCCCCCCGGAGCAGATCAAGGAGCGCTTCGACAGTAACTGCATCACCCCGGTGAGTCTGCCCCCTCGTAGTCCGGGGGGGTGTTGGGTTTTAGATCCGGTTTTAACGTGTGTGTGTGTGTGTGTGTGTGTGTGTGTGTGTGTGTGTGTGTGTGTGTGTGTGTAGGGGACAGAGTTCATGGACAACCTGGCCCAGTGTCTGCGTTTCTACGTGGCCGACCGGCTGAGCAACAACCCCGGCTGGAGGAACCTGACGGTGAGTTGGGTCCAGACTGGGGGGTAGAAACGATGAGGGGGGGGTGGAGGGGGGTCGCGTCCTGTTGAATGCTCACGACCCCCCCTCTTCCCAGGTGTTCCTGTCGGACGCCAGCGTTCCTGGGGAGGGTGAGCACAAGATCATGGACTTCATCCGGAGGCAGAGAGGTGAGACGCCCGGCCTGGTGCTCCCCCTGGGGGCGGCGCAGATGGGGCGGGGCGTGGCTCTCCCGTGCTGTCATGGCGACGCCCTCAGACTTCTGTGATTGTCTCCACAGCCCAACCCAACCACGACCCGAACACACACCACTGCCTGTGTGGAGCTGACGGTGAGCCGGTGGCCACTGCTGCTGCTACTGTGTTGTTGTTGTTGTGTTGTCGTTGTTGTCATTGTTTTTGTGTTGTTAGTGTTGTTGCTGTGTTGTTATTGTGTTTTTGTTGTTGTGTTGTTATTGTGTTGTTGTTGTGTTATTATTGTGTTAGTGTTATTGTGTTGTTATTATTGTTGTTGTTATGTTGTTGTTGTTGTTGTTGTGTTTTTGTTATTGTTGTTAGTGTTGTTGTTATGTTGTTGTTGTTGTTGTGTTTTTGTTATTGTTGTTAGTGTTGTTGTTATGTTGTTGTTGTTGTGTTTTTGTTATTGTTGTTAGTGTTGTTGTTATGTTGTTGTTGTTGTGTTTTTGTTATTGTTGTTAGTGTTGTTGTTATGTTGTTGTTGTTGTGTTTTTGTTATTGTTGTTAGTGTTGTTGTTTTGTTGTTTGGTTCTTTTTGTTGTTGTTGTTGTCGTTGACCCTCCTCCCCGTGCCCCCCAGCTGACCTCATCATGTTGGGTCTGGCGACCCACGAGCCAAACTTCACCATCATCAGGGAGGAGTTTAAGCCCAACAAGCCCCGCCCCTGTGCCCTGTGTGGGCAGATGGGCCACGACATCAAGGACTGTCAGGGGACGCCCCGGGAGCTGCAGGGGGAGGTGAGCCGCCCGCCCGGGTCACATGATCAATCACGTGATCTGTGAGACGCCAGTAGAACCCAACCGGACCTTAATGTCTCTGACTGGTCCGGTTCTGGTTCTGGTTTCTCTCCCAGCAAGACCAGTTTGCCGACTCGATGCCCGTTGGTGAGCAGGAGTTCATCTTCATCCGGCTGTGCGTCCTGCGGGAGGTAAGGGGCGGTTCAGTGTTGGTGTGTGGGTGTGGCCCCGTGGGCGTGGCCCCGTGGGCGTGGCCCTGCGGTGCCTGACCTGGTTGTGGTTCTGGTCCAGTACCTGTCCCGGGAGCTGACCATGGCCAGTCTGCCCTTCCCCTTCGACTTTGAGCGCAGCGTGGACGACTGGGTGTTCATGTGCTTCTTTGTGGGGAACGACTTCTTGCCCCACCTGCCCTCTCTGGAGATCAGGTGAGCATCGGGGGGGACGGGTGGGGGGGGGGCAGGTGTGGACAGGCTTAACAGGGTTGTCTCTTCCAGGGAGGGGGCCATCGATCGGCTGGTCAACATCTACAAAGACGTGGTGCACAGAACCGGAGTGAGTGTCCCACACACACCTCCTGGGGGGGGCGTGAACGGTCTGACCAGTGTGTGTGTGTGTGTGTGTGTGTGTGTGTGTGTGTGTGTGTGTGCGTAGGGCTACCTGACACACAACGGCTACGTCAACCTGGAGAGGGTGGAGCTGATCATGCAGGCGGTGGGCGTGGCCGAGGACAACATCTTCAAGAAGCGCAAAGAGGACGACGTGAGACCGTTGTTCCAGGGGGCGGGACCGGGTTACCGATCTGGGGGGCCCCGCCCCGCCCACAGACTGGCTCGGGTGTTGGGTTCTGTGAAGTGACGGCTGTCTCTGATTGGTCCACAGGAGAGCTTCAAGAGGAGGATGAAGGAGAAGAAGAAGAGGATGAAGGTGGGTAGGTCCCCCTCCGGGGGCGGAGTCAGAACTGGATCACCAGAACTGTTCGTGTCTGTTACCACGTCCTCATTGTGAGACGCTGCTCCGCCCCCTGTGTCCTCTGTGTGATGTCGCAGATGGAGCAGCAGCGAGGCCCCGCCTACCTGACCACGGGCCAGTTTGCCCCCCAGGCGCTGGGGAGGCGGGACCGTCCGGAGGCGGTCCAGAACGCGCGGCAGCAGGCGTACGACATGAGGATGCAGCACAACCAGGTAGGAGGGGCTTGTGACCCGTGCCAGTGGGCGGGGCCAGACAAGTGTGACCCGTTGTGTTGTGGTCGCTGCAGGACGCCGCCCAGTCCCTGAAGGCGGCCTTGAGGAACGGCGTCAGCGTAAGTCCTGAGGGGTCAAAGGTCGCCTCTGTTTACAGGGGGATGGGAGCGTGTCCTCCGGCACGTCACCCCCCTCCTTCCTGTTGAGTCCTGGTCCGGTTCTGTCCAGGTGTCTGCGGGTCCGAGCCACGCCCCCGACCGCCGCGCCCCGAAGAGGAAAGCCGAGGACAGCGACAGCGAACCAGAACCCGAGGACAACGTCAGGTGACCGGGGGGGTGGGGCCTGGAGCTGCTCTGTGGTGCAGACGATCCTCTGTTCTGATTGGGGCGTTCTGATTGGAGCGTTCTGTTCTGATTGGGGCGTTCTGATTGGAGCGTTCTGTTCTGATTGGGGCGTTCTGATTGGAGCGTTCTGTTCTGAATGGGGCGTTCTGATTGGAGCGTTCTGTTGTGATTGGGGCGTTCTGATTGGAGCGTTCTGTTCTGATTGGGGCGTTCTGATTGGAGCGTTCTGTTCTGATTGGGGCGTTCTGATTGGAGCGTTCTGTTCTGAATGGGGCGTTCTGATTGGAGCGTTCTGTTCTGATTGGGGCGTTCTGATTGGAGCGTTCTGTTCTGATTGGGGCGTTCTGATTGGAGCGTTCTGTTCTGATTGGAGCGTTCTGTTCTGATTGGGGCGTTCTGATTGGAGCGTTCTGTTCTGAATGGGGCGTTCTGATTGGAGCGTTCTGTTCTGATTGGGGCGTTCTGATTGGAGCGTTCTGTTCTGATTGGGGCGTTCTGATTGGAGCGTTCTGTTCTGATTGGAGCGTTCTGTTCTGATTGGGGCGTTCTGATTGGCCGTCCTGCAGGCTGTGGGAGGAGGGCTGGAAGCAGCGCTACTATAAAACCAAGTTCGACGTGGACGTGAGCGACGAGGCCTTCAGGAGGAAGGTGGTCCAGTCCTACGTGGAGGGGCTGTGCTGGGTGCTGCGCTACTACTACCAGGTAGGGGTGGGGTCGGGTCCACGCCCCGCCCACAGCGGGCCGCTCTCCTCTCATTGGTGGTGCTCCCTGCAGGGCTGCGCCTCCTGGAAGTGGTACTTCCCGTTCCACTACGCCCCGTTCGCCTCCGACTTCAAGGACATCAAGGAGATGTTCAGCGAGTTCGAGAAGGAGACCAACCCGGTGAGCCTGTCTCCATGGTAACACCTCAACACTTGACGCCCCCGTCAGGTTAGGGGGCGTGGCAGGACAGCACTGTCTCTAAGAAGAGACTGCGGGCGGTCCTTTGTGGGCGGTCCCCTGCTGAACCAATCCCCCTGTGTTTCCAGTTCAAGCCTCTGGAGCAGCTGATGGGCGTGTTTCCTGCGGCCAGCGGTAACTTCCTGCCTGAGAGCTGGAGGAACCTCATGAGCAGCCCGGTAAGTGTGGCGTCCTGAGGGGGGCGGGGCCAGTGCTCAGCTGGTCGCGGCTGTAAACGTGTCGTCTCGCTGTGACCCCAGGACTCCTCCATCATCGATTTCTACCCCGACGACTTCGCCATCGACCTCAACGGCAAAAAATACGCCTGGCAGGGTGGGTGAGCGCCGCCCTCAGGGGGCGGGGCTTCAGCCAGCAGTGTCAGTGCTGCACGCTGCAGACTGACTGCTCATTGGCTGAATAGAGAGGCTGATTCAAGCTGATTGGCCGGTGGAGGGAAGTCACTCCTGCCTTCTGTCTCGTAGGCGTGGCCTTGTTGCCCTTCGTGGACGAGCGGCGCCTGAAGGCGGCGCTGGCCGACGTCTACCCGGACCTCACGCCTGACGAGGGTGAGCGGCAAAACCACCGGGACCGTTCAGATCCGGGTCGAGAACTAGAAAAACGGCAGACGGACCTGGTCTCTGGTTCTGGTCTGGTTCTGGTCTGCCGGTAGGTCCGGGGGAGGTTCTGACCCGCTGTGGTGTCGTTGCAGTGAAGCGGAACAGCCTGGGCAGCGACCTGATGTTCCTGGGGAGGTCCCACCCCCTGTTCGACTTCATCCAGGAGCTGTACAGCTCTGAGGCGCTGGAGGTAAGGTGGTTCTGACCCGCTCTGCCTGGGTTCCTCTCCCTGCCTGAGGGGGGCGCTCATGAGGCACATCGAACATCCTGTGGGGATGAGCACTGATCATCCCTTCCTGCTGTACTTCCTGTTGTACTTCCTGTTGTACTTCCTGCTGTACTTCCTGTTGTACTTCCTGCTGTACTTCCTGCTGTACTTCCTGCTGTACTTCCTGTTGTACTTCCTGCTGTACTTCCTGTTGTACTTCCTGTAGTACTTCCTGTTGTACTTCCTGTAGTACTTCCTGTAGTACTTCCTGCAGTACTTCCTGTAGTACTTCCTGTTGTACTTCCTGCTGTACTTCCTGCTGTCTCCTCAGGGCACAGAGATCCCTGCAGAGCTGTGTCACGGGATCCAGGGCACCCTGAGTCTGGATGGCGACCCCATCCTACCGGATACGTAAGAGCGCCGCCTGTTCTCACCGTTCATGTTGGTCCAGACTCGCCCTGACCCCTCTGCCCCCCCCAGGACGGTGGCCTCCCCCATCCCAGTGCTGAGAGACTTGTCCCAGAACCAGTCCATCGGGTGAGGACAGCCAGAGGGTGGCGCTGTTGTTGATTAGCATGTGATTGACCTCGGTTGACCTTTGTCAGCTGCCCTATGACCTGCCCACCCCCTCAGAACAACAGGAAGTGGATCAGGCCACTGACACTGTGTTTATGTAAACACGTTCACACCTTCTCTTTGTTTATGTAAACACGTTCACACCTTCTCTTTGTTTGTGTAAACACGTTCACACCTTCTCTTTGTGTAAACACGTTCACACCTTCTCTTTGTGTAAACACGTTCACACCTTCTCTTTGTTTGTGTAAACACGTTCACACCTTCTCTTTGTTTGTGTAAACACGTTCACACCTTCTCTTTGTTTGTGTAAACACGTTCACACCTCTTTGTTTATGTAAACACGTTCACACCTTCTCTTTGTTTGTGTAAACACGTTCACACCTTCTCTTTGTTTATGTAAACACGTTCACACCTTCTCTTTGTGTAAACACGTTCACACCTTCTCTTTGTTTGTGTAAACACGTTCACACCTTCTCTTTGTTTGTGTAAACACGTTCACACCTTCTCTTTGTTTGTGTAAACACGTTCACACCTTCTCTTTGTTTGTGTAAACACGTTCACACCTCTTTGTTTATGTAAACACGTTCACACCTTCTCTTTGTTTGTGTAAACACGTTCACACCTTCTCTTTGTTTATGTAAACACGTTCACATCTTCTCTTTGTTTGTGTAAACACGTTCACACCTTCTCTTTGTGTAAACACGTTCACACCTTCTCTTTGTTTGTGTAAACACGTTCACACCTTCTCTTTGTTTGTGTAAACACGTTCACACCTTCTCTTTGTGTAAACACGTTCACACCTTCTCTTTGTTTGTGTAAACACGTTCACACCTTCTCTTTGTTTGTGTAAACACGTTCACACCTTCTCTTTGTTTGTGTAAACACGTTCACACCTCTTTGTTTATGTAAACACGTTCACACCTTCTCTTTGTTTGTGTAAACACGTTCACACCTTCTCTTTGTTTGTGTAAACACGTTCACACCTTCTCTTTGTTTGTGTAAACACGTTCACACCTTCTCTTTGTTTGTGTAAACACGTTCACACCTTCTCTTTGTTTGTGTAAACACGTTCACACCTTCTCTTTGTTTGTGTAAACACGTTCACACCTTCTCTTTGTTTGTGTAAACACGTTCACACCTTCTCTTTGTTTGTGTAAACACGTTCACACCTTCTCTTTGTTTGTGTAAACACGTTCACACCTTCTCTTTGTTTGTGTAAACACGTTCACACCTTCTCTTTGTTTGTGTAAACACGTTCACACCTTCTCTTTGTTTGTGTAAACACGTTCACACCTCTTTGTTTATGTAAACACGTTCACACCTTCTCTTTGTTTATGTAAACACGAACACACCTTCTCTTTGTTTGTGTAAACACGAACACACCTTCTCTTTGTTTGTGTAAACACGTTCACACCTCTTTGTTTGTGTAAACACGTTCACACCTCTTTGTTTATGTAAACACGTTCACACCTTCTCTTTGTTTGTGTAAACACGTTCACACCTTCTCTTTGTTTGTGTAAACACGTTCACACCTTCTCTTTGTTTATGTAAACACGTTCACACCTCTTTGTTTATGTAAACACGTTCACACCTTCTCTTTGTTTATGTAAACACGTTCACACCTTCTCTTTGTTTATGTAAACACGTTCACACCTTCTCTTTGTTTATGTAAACACGTTCACACCTCTTTGTTTATGTAAACACGAACACACCTTCTCTTTGTTTATGTAAACACGTTCACACCTTCTCTTTGTTTATGTAAACATGCTTTATGTAAGTATAGACGTGTGTACAGATATAAACGTGTGTACGCTTTATGCTAACCCTGTGGCTGTAAACACGCTCTGGTCTCACTGGTTCTGGTTCTGTTCTGGTCCAGGGTGAAGTTCAGGGACCCTCGCTACGCTGACGACTTTGTTTTCAAGGCTGTCCTGCTTCAAGGAGCCAAGTGAGTCTCCTTTGTTCAGACCGCCGGTACCGGGTTCATGTTGGGCCGGTACCGGGTTCATGTTGGGCCGGTACCGGGTTCATGTTGGGCCGGTACCGGGTTCATGTTGGGCCGGTACCGGGACCACCACCTGGTTCCATCAGGCAGTAACGTTCGGTCCTGTTTCCTGTCTGCTCTCCAGGATCCCCAGTAAGGTTCTGAAGCCGGAGGACTGGGACCGGGGGTCCAGGGAACCCTGGCGTCCCCGTCTGGGGTTCAACCCCAACAGACAGCAGGCTCACCTGGACCAGTCTGGCTTCAGGGCTCTCAGGTACCCCCTTCCGAAGCGGCTAGCTGTTAGCCGTCTGAGTTCAGGAGCCTTCAGTCAACAAGCGGTAGTTAGCATCAGGTAGCAGCAGGCGGTAGTTAGCATCAGGTAGCAGCAGGTGGTAGTTAGCATCAGGTAGCAGCAGGCGGGTAGTTAGCATCAGGTAGCAGCAGGCGGTAGTTAGCATCAGGTAGCAGCAGGCGGTAGTTAGCATCAGGTAGCAGCAGGCGGTAGTTAGCATCAGGTAGCAGCAGGCGGTAGTTAGCATCAGGTAGCGTGTCCCGTCCAATCAGAGGACAGCGGCGCATTGAGGTAGAGGAGGCTGTTCTTCGTCGCTGCCGTCGACCATCTGTGCCTCACACTCAGGGTTTGTTTTGACGCGTGTCGTGCGGCGCGCTGATCACGCGGCGGCCAGCGTTGTGGACACGCCCACTGGCAGTGGTATTGATTGTGATCACGACCCGTCGCTACGCGTTGATTAGCATCACGGGCGTGAACAAGGGAACAGCTGGCCGCGTGTCGGCCTCTAATCAGACGCTAGACGCTCCTCCTGGGGGGGGGCGTCTGGCGTTCAGGCCACGTGATTGGACGAGCAGCTGCTGCGGATGGAGAGACCGACAGACAAACCCCCCCTTCAGGTGTCACAGTGAACCGGTGACCCTGATGATGTCAGCACGCGTGTGATTGGCTGCCCTGACTCCACCCTCCCTCGCCATGTCTCTGCCTTGCTGGGGGGGTTGATGACGAAGTGGTTGTTGGTTCAGATCCCACACTGACCCCCCCTCTCTCTTCTAGCCACAGCCTGAGCAGAAACCAGGGGGGCAGAGGGCCCTACAGCGCCACCCCCCCACCAGGAGGCTACCAGCAGGGGCCCTACAGCCCCCGGCACGGCGCCCCCCAGCACAGCGCCCCCCAGCAGTCCTACCAGTGTAAGTCACACACTGATGATTAAATTAAATTAAATCCACTTTTATTCGTCCACTGAGGAAATGATGTCACTGCTCTTGTTTTGTTTGTCCGTACAAACAAAACAAGAGATCATAGTAAAGCATGAAAAAGGGATGCGTTTGGTTGATCTCTCCAAAGAATATGGCCGTAATGCATCTACAATCACCACGTTATTAAAACTAAAGGAAGTTTAAGGAGTTTAAGGCATGGCGTGGGTGGTTGGAGAAGTTCAGAAGGAGGACTGGAATTCACTCTGTTGTTCATGGTGAGGCAGGAGCGCATGAACCAAAGAGGGTAAAAAACAATGAGGACAGCAGTTCAAAGGTTAATGACCAGCATCATTATTCTTTATTCTTTGTTTTTTACATTATGCACAACTCTCATTTATTGTGTAATAATCTAATTGTAACATGTATTTGTTACATGTTTTGATGCATTTTTATGCTTTATAAAACATTCATGTCTGAATTTTGGGGGCTTGGAACGGATTAGGGCATTAACATGGAAAACACGTCTCTACTTACGTTATTTCTTCCAGAACCAATTAATTTTGTAAGTAGAGGTACCGCTGTATTATACATTTACATACATGTTCATATGTTTACGTTTGTGCACATTCGTCTTTACGTGTGTTCATTCGTTTACATACGTGTACATACTGTATTTACATGTTGTAACGTCCCTCATCAGAGCGGTGATGTATTGTAAAGTCAGTGTTTGTCCGTTAGTCCAACAAATATCTTCACAAAATCACATGACTCAGGCGGCGAAGGGCATGGAGATGACATGATGACCTTCACCTGGAGAAAACTAGGTCAAGGTCACGTTTTAACCTTCGTACACTCAGGAACGGGATAAGATAGAAAGACAAGGGAGAAGGCCAGTGTGAGTAAGACCATAGATCAAGGCTAGCGCTTTGATCTATGACAGTAGGTCAGAGCACTAGCTTTGATCTCTGACCTATGACAGTAGGTCAGAGCACTAGCTTTGATCTCTGACCTATGACAGTAGGTCAGGTAACATTTTTAATTCAGGAGTGTCACGGGATGTTGCGGTCTGTGCCTTGGTTCTTGTTACATGTACATATGTGTTTATACGTGTTCATGCGTTTACATACGTGTTTAGATGTTTACATACGTGTTTATACACTTACATACGTGTACATACCTGTACACACAACTTTTTGAAAAAGCATCAAACGATTTGCGTCCACACGACAGCGTTTTCAGAAAAATGCACACGTAAACGCATCAGTGCGTTGATCAACACGTGTATCAGCAGAGCAACTCCACAGGAGAGCAGCGGGACGTTCCTCCTGGAGGACGACCTCCATCAGAGGACGGTCCCGGTCTGACCCAGAACTGGCGTCGGCGTCTTTGGCGAGGAACGTGAATGAATGAATGAATGATTGAATATATAAACTTTATGACACATAAAGAAACAGACGAACAAATATTTAAGTGCAAAGGATGTTTATCAAGGCGTCTCCGGCGTGGAGCTGAAAACAGCTGCTTTATCTCCGTGTGTACGTGTGGACACGGGTCACATGCATGACGCCACAGCAGTTTTCCTCTCAGGGACACGCCCCCCCGGATAAACAAGTTGCGGGTACAGCGTCCACACGACAACGCAGACTCAGCGTTTTCAAAAAGTTGCGTCTTCGTTGCAGATATCTGCGTTGTCGTGTGGACGGAAACGCAACAAAAAAGTTGCGTTCTCAAAAAGTTCCGGCATCATGTGGGCGGGGCCTGACTTTGCTATGCTGATTTGCAAGTAGGGGGGGTGGGGGGGCCAGTGCTTGATGCGAATGAGGTTTCATTACCCCCCCCCCCCCGGCCTTTGCTCCTCCTCCTTCCTCTTAAACTTTCCAATTAGTGCTGTCTTTGTCTGCCCCCCCCCCGCGCCCCTCCCTTGTGCCCTCCCCCCCCCAGCATGTCAGACGGTCAGCTTTCCGCTGACTCGGTGGTCTGGTTCAGGACCAGAACCAGAGGTCAGGGGTCATCTCTGGCTTCTCTTGTGAGCGTGATGACACTGGGGGGGCTGAGCCTGTGACCACGCCTCTGGACCAATCGCTGCAGGGTTCAGCCCCCGCTGGTTCTGGTGGGCGTGGCCTGTCTGGTGGGCGTGGCCTGTGAGAAGTTTGGTTCTTTGTAGTCTGTCGTCCTCCTTCAGGTCCTCGTGTCCACTCAGCATTCCGTCCTTTCAGGGGGGGACAAAGACCGACTGGGTGGTCCAGCGGGGGGGTGAGGAGACGGGGATGAGGGACTCCACCCCATCCTCCTGCACCCCCCAGTGGGGGACCCGGTTCTGGTGGGACGCTCCTCATGGACCTGAGCGCCACTCCAGTCCTGCCCCCCCCCCTCCCCAATGGGGTCCCCCCTCCCCAGCCACTCAGCCCTCAGACACAAACAGGTCTGCAATGGGCAGCTGGTGGTTGTCATGGCAACAGGGAGTCTGGGAGGAGGATTGGCGTCTTGCTTCTGAAGGTCTTTGAGAATCCCCCCCCCCCGCAGGCCCCTGCCCACAGCGTGTTTAACAGAACCACAGCTGGTGGGGGGGGTCCTGATCCTCCTGGTCATCCTGTCTCTTGTCGTCCACAGATCCCAGGCAGACCCGCGCCACGGGGGGAGCCGCCTTCCACCAGCCCCCCTTCCCCAGGTGGGTCGTCCGTTACTGCTCCAGGTGGGGGGTTCTGTCACCAGCTGACCACAACCCGTCCTGGTTCTGGTCCTGGTCCTGGTTCTGACAGCCTCGTGTTTTTATCTGAGGTCCATGAAATGCTGACTCGTCATTCACTGTAAAACACTTATCCAGATGAAATGCTAGCTCACAATGCTAACGCTAGCAGCTGAGTGAAAGCTAGTGGGGGGCCGTGGGTCCCGGGGAACTGGTAGAACCAATAGGAGCTGAGCTGATGTCAGGAACCAACGGTTTCAGAGGACCCACTCAGGGGGGACTTGAACACATCAGGCGCCCCCCCCCCAAACAGATTTCTGTGGAGGAAGTTTGTGCAGCTTAATGAGGCATTACTGATGCTGCCCGTGCCCCCCCCCCCATTGATCCAGGTCCTCCACATCCTAATCAGGTCCAGCTCCTCAAAGCCATTGAGGCTCCGTCACCCCGGGTCAGCAGCTGTTAGGACCCCGCTTCAGGAACTAGTGGGACCAGAGCAATCACATGCAGTAGTCTGGTTTAGTCTGGTTTAGTCTGGTTTAGTCTGGTTTAGTCTGCTCGTCTTTAGTCTGGTTTAGTCTGCTCGTCTTTAGTCTGGTTTAGTCTGCTCGTCTTTAGTCTGGTTTAGTCTGCTCATCTTTAGTCTGGTTTAGTCTGCTCGTCTTTAGTCTGGTTTAGTCTGCTCGTCTTTAGTCTGGTTTAGTCTGCTCGTCTTTAGTCTGGTTTAGTCTGCTCGTCTTTAGTCTGGTTTAGTCTGCTCGTCTTTAGTCTGGTTTAGTCTGCTCGTCTTTAGTCTGGTTTAGTCTGCTCGTCTTTAGTCTGGTTGTCTTTAGTCTGGTTGTCTTTAGTCTGCTCGTCTTTAGTCTGGTTGTCTTTAGTCTGCTCGTCTTTAGTCTGGTTGTCTTTAGTCTGCTCGTCTTTAGTCTGGTCGTCTTTAGTCTGGTCGCCTTTAGTCTGGTCGTTTTTAGTCTGGTCGCCTTTAGTCTGGTCGCCTTTAGTCTGGTCGCCTTTAGTCTGGTTGCCTTTAGTCTGGTCGTCTTTAGTCTGGTCGTCTTTAGTCTGGTCGTCTTTAGTCTGGTTGTCTTTAGTCTGGTTGTCTTTAGTCTGGTTGTCTTTAGTCTGGTTGCCTTTAGTCTGGTCGTCTTTAGTCTGGTCTTCTTTAGTCTGGTTGTCTTTAGTCTGGTCGTCTTTAGTCTGGTTGTCTTTAGTCTGGTCGTCTTTAGTCTGGTTGTCTTTAGTCTGCTCGTCTTTAGTCTGGTCGTCTTTAGTCTGGTTGTCTTTAGTCTGCTCGTCTTTAGTCTGGTTGTCTTTAGTCTGGTCGTCTTTAGTCTGGTTGCCTTTAGTCTGGTCGTCTTTAGTCTGGTTGTCTTTAGTCTGGTCGTCTTTAGTCTGGTTGTCTTTAGTCTGGTTGTCTTTAGTCTGGTCGTCTTTAGTCTGGTTGTCTTTAGTCTGGTTGTCTTTAGTCTGGTTGTCTTTAGTCTGGTCGTCTTTAGTCTGGTTGTCTTTAGTCTGGTCGTCTTTAGTCTGGTCGTCTTTAGTCTGGTCGTCTTTAGTCTGGTCGTCTTTAGTCTGGTTGTCTTTAGTCTGGTTGCCTTTAGTCTGGTCGTCTTTAGTCTGGTTGTCTTTAGTCTGGTCGTCTTTAGTCTGGTCGTCTTTAGTCTGGTTGTCTTTAGTCTGCTCGTCTTTAGTCTGGTTGTCTTTAGTCTGGTTGTCTTTAGTCTGCTCGTCTTTAGTCTGGTCGTCTTTAGTCTGGTCGTCTTTAGTCTGGTTGCCTTTAGTCTGGTCGTCTTTAGTCTGGTTGCCTTTAGTCTGGTCGTCTTTAGTCTGGTTGTCTTTAGTCTGGTTGTCTTTAGTCTGGTCGTCTTTAGTCTGGTTGTCTTTAGTCTGGTTGTCTTTAGTCTGGTTGTCTTTAGTCTGGTCGTCTTTAGTCTGGTTGTCTTTAGTCTGGTCGTCTTTAGTCTGGTCGTCTTTAGTCTGGTCGTCTTTAGTCTGGTTGTCTTTAGTCTGGTTGTCTTTAGTCTGGTTGTCTTTAGTCTGGTCGTCTTTAGTCTGGTCGCCTTTAGTCTGGTTGTCTTTAGTCTGGTTGTCTTTAGTCTGGTTGTCTTTAGTCTGGTTGTCTTTAGTCTGGTCGTCTTTAGTCTGGTCGTCTTTAGTCTGGTCGTCTTTAGTCTGGTTGTCTTTAGTCTGGTTGCCTTTAGTCTGGTCGTCTTTAGTCTGGTCGTCTTTAGTCTGGTCGTCTTTAGTCTGGTTGTCTTTAGTCTGGTCGTCTTTAGTCTGGTTGTCTTTAGTCTGGTTGTCTTTAGTCTGGTTGTCTTTAGTCTGGTCGTCTTTAGTCTGGTCGTCTTTAGTCTGGTTGTCTCTTGTTGGGGTGGTGTTGTGTTCGCTGCCTGTGGGACGTTTGGGCATGTTGAAGTGTCCCTCAGGCCCCTGTGTGTTGTGTCTCCAGGCAGCAGGCGTATGGGGGCGGGGCCGGGGGCCACGGCTGGGACCGCGCCCTGCAGGCTCAGTCGTCGGCGTACCAGCAGAACCTGAGCCGCGGGCGTGGCGGGGCGGGGCCGGGCGACTACCAGCAGCGCTACCGTAGTCACGGAGACGACTTCAGGGGCGATCGTCGCCGGGACAACAGGGACCAGCATCAGGTAAGGGCCTCTGGGGGGTGTTTTGGACTGGGGGGGTTGATTCAATAGAATGTTTCTTCACTGATGGATTATGGGATTTGAGCCAGTGGCCCCTGGGACGTGACCCGGCCCCGCCCTAACGGTCCGGCCCCCCCTGTCTCATGTCTCTCTGTGTCCTCAGGGCTTCAGCTCCGGCCGAGGGTACCCCCTCCCCCCCCCGTCCAGGAGGTACCACTGGAACTAAACGCTCACCTGCTCGTTTTATTGACCCGTTCTGTTCTTTTATTCATTAATTACCCCCCCATATTGTTCGGTGTGGTTTTTAGAGGACGCCTGGCCCCCGCCGGCAGGAATCTGTCCCCAAATAAACGTTGGTCTGACCCAAAGAGGCGCTCCGTGTTTGACATGTTAGACCAGTAAGATGACATGATCCCAAAGCGGGACGTCACGGGAGTCATTCCTGCACACGGCAGTGAAGGCATGTGACAAAGGATGAGAATATGATCACTATAATTAATAAAGGATGAGAATATGATCACTATAATTAATAAAGGATGAGAA
This sequence comes from Antennarius maculatus, assembly GCA_013358685.1. NCBI lineage: Eukaryota > Metazoa > Chordata > Actinopteri > Lophiiformes > Antennariidae > Antennarius > Antennarius maculatus. Next base: position 9,945 of record JABVMC010000116.1, on the reverse strand, counting down.
TATGATCACTATAATTAATAAAGGATGAGAATATGATCACTATAATTAATAAAGGATGAGAATATGATCACTATAATTAATAAAGGATGAGAATATGATCGCTATAATTAATAAAGGATGAGAATATGATCGCTATAATTAATAAAGGATGAGAATATTATCGCTATAATTAATAAAGGATGAGAATATGATCGCTATAATTAATAAAGGATGAGAATATGATCGCTATAATTAATAAAGGATGAGAATATGATCGCTATAATTAATAAAGGATGAGAATATGATCGCTATAATTAATAAAGGATGAGAATATGATCGCTATAATTAATAAAGGATGAGAATATGATCGCTATAATTAATAAAGGATGAGAATATGATCACTAATTAATAAAGGATGAGAATATGATCACTATAATTAATAAAGGATGAGAATATGATCACTATAATTAATAAAGGATGAGAATATGATCACTATAATTAATAAAGGATGAGAATATGATCACTATAATTGATAAAGGATGAGAATATGATCACTATAATTAATAAAGGATGAGAATATGATCACTATAATTAATAAAGGATGAGAATATGATCACTTTAATTGATAAAGGATGAGAATATGATCACTATAATTGATAAAGGATGAGAATATGATCACTATAATTGATAAAGGATGAGAATATGATCGCTATAATAAAGGATGAGAATATGATCGCTATAATTAATAAAGGATGAGAATATGATCGCTATAATTAATAAAGGATGAGAATATGATCACTATAATTAATAAAGGATGAGAATATGATCGCTATAATTAATAAAGGATGAGAATATGATCACTATAATTAATAAAGGATGAGAATATGATCGCTATAATTAATAAAGGATGAGAATATGATCGCTATAATTAATAAAGGATGAGAATATGATCGCTATAATTAATAAAGGATGAGAATATGATCACTATAATTAATAAAGGATGAGAATATGATCACTATAATTGATAAAGGATGAGAATATGATCACTATAATTGATAAAGGATGAGAATATGATCACTATAATTAATAAAGGATGAGAATATGATCACTATAATTGATAAAGGATGAGAATATGATCACTATAATTGATAAAGGATGAGAATATGATCACTATAATTGATAAAGGATGAGAATATGATCACTATAATTGATAAAGGATGAGAATATGATCACTATAATTAATAAAGAATGAGAATATGATCACTATAATTAATAAAGGATGAGAATATGATCACTATAATTAATAAAGGATGAGAATATGATCACTATAATTGATAAAGGATGAGAATATGATCACTATAATAAAGGATGAGAATATGATCACTATAATTAATAAAGGATGAGAATATGATCGCTATAATTAATAAAGGATGAGAATATGATCGCTATAATTAATAAAGGATGAGAATATGATCGCTATAATTAATAAAGGATGAGAATATGATCGCTATAATTAATAAAGGATGAGAATATTATCACTATAATTAATAAAGGATGAGAATATTATCACTATAATTAATAAAGGATGAGAATATTATCACTATAATTAATAAAGGATGAGAATATGATCACTATAATTAATAAAGGATGAGAATATTATCACTATAATTAATAAAGGATGAGAATATGATCACTATAATAAAGGATGAGAATATTATCACTATAATAAAGGATGAGAATATGATCACTATAATAAAGGATGAGAATATGATCACTATAATTAATAAAGGATGAGAATATTATCACTATAATTAATAAAGGATGAGAATATGATCACTATAATAAAGGATGAGAATATGATCACTATAATTAATAAAGGATGAGAATATTATCACTATAATTAATAAAGGATGAGAATATGATCACTATAATAAAGGATGAGAATATTATCACTATAATAAAGGATGAGAATATGATCACTATAATTAATAAAGGATGAGAATATTATCACTATAATTAATAAAGGATGAGAATATGATCACTATAATAAAGGATGAGAATATTATCACTATAATAAAGGATGAGAATATTATCGCTATAATTAATAAAGGATGAGAATATTATCACTAATTAATAAAGGAATGAGAATATTTTAACTATTAAGGATGAGTATCAATAATTAGTAATAAAAGGATGAGAATAGTATTTACTATCATTAGTAAAAGAATGACAATATTATCATTAATAATAAAAGGATAAGAATATTGTCATTATTTAAAAATAAAAGAATGAGAATATTATGAATAATAAAAGAATATATCACTATTAATTTTAGAAAGAATATTATCATTAATAAAAGAATGACAATAAAATGATGAGAATATTAAAAGTATGAGAATTATTAATAATGAAAGAATGTGAACAATATCACTTGATCTGAAAAGGATGAGAATATTATTAATGAAAGAAAGATTATTATCACTATTAATAATGGAAAAAATTAGAATATTATATATTAGTAATAAAAGAATGAGAATATTAAAGAATGAGGATATTAATAACAAAAGAATGGAAATATTAACATTAACAAAAGGAGAATGAGAATATTATTCTCATTGAGAATATTATTAATAATAAAAGAATTAGAATATAAATAGAAGCCTGAGAATACAAACATAAACAATAATGAAAAGAATATTAATAGTGAAACAGTAATCAATGAGAATATTATTGTTAATTATAAAAGGAGAATATTATTACTGTTAATAAAATTTAAATGAGAATGTTATTATGAACAATAATAAAATAAAAATGAGGGTATTATTCATAGTAAAATAATGAGAATATTACCATTTTTATTAAGTGAGAATAATAACAATGAAATAAGATTAGTAGCAATGCTGATTGACATGATGATTATTGTCATAAGTACTATCATTGTTCTTGTTAATATTGATATTTTAACATTTTTATAATCATTATCGATACATATTAATATTATTCCATTATTATTATTACTATCGCTTCAACGTTATTATAGTATTAAATTATTTGACGTGTTAGTATCATTATTTCGTTTTGTTTCACATTAACGTTTTTATTATTACATTAAATGAACGACACGGGATCAATAAAATGTCAGTGTCGTTAACATTATTATTGGTATGAATTATTGTTGTTTCATTAACGTTATTTTATTAGTAATTAATTTTTACTATTATTATTATTACTGGTATTATTATAATTATTGGTATTATTTTATTATTAGAATTATTTTTGTTCCACGTCGCGTTAAAAATACTGAAAACTTTCTCATCTGAAGGTAAAATCTTTTATTGATAATCAATAATCACACATTGACCGGTTTGTCACGTGTCACCCGTTCTCCGATGGAGCCGCGCGCCCCTCCGGGTCTCTGATGCGGCCGAACCGGAACCGTTTCTCTCCGTCACCGGGCCGGACCGGAACCGCAGCTTCACTCACGGGGCTCGGAGAGGCGTGGATCCGGACCGGGGGGGCCGGTACCGGTCCCGGTGCCGTCCTACCAGGTCCTCCCGTACAGCAGACCGGAGCCCATTCCGTTGCTCGTGTAGTCGGTGAGCGGCGCGGGGGGGCTCGGCGGCGGCTCCCCCAGCTCCACGGTGGACGACAGCTGGTGGACCTGCTGCTGGGGGGCCGCGACCCCTGCTGCGGGGCTCTGCGGGGCTCCGTGGCTCCTCCGGGGGCCCGGAGTCACGGAGGAGGCCCCCCCCGGCCCCGCCGCCCCGTCCCGGGCCTGCCGCCGCAGCTTGTAGCGGTGGTTCTGGAACCAGATCTTGACCTGGTTCGGCGTGAGGCGGGTCCGGCCCGCCAGCCGCTCCCGCTCCGGGGGGGTCAGGTACCGCTGCTGCCGGAAGCGCCCCTCCAGCTCCGACACCTGCGCCTGCGTGAACAGAACCCGCCGCTTCCGGCGCGCCGCCGCCCGGGCACCGGCGTCCGTCCCGGGGAGGGGGCCCCCTGTCCCGGGGAGAGGGCCCCCCGTCCCGGGCGCGTTCATCCCGGCGGGACCGGCGCCGAACCGGGGGACTGTTGGCGGAGGAACGGAGAATTAGTGGGGGGCTCCCCCCCCCCGGTGCGTCACGGTTACCGGCGGCAGACATTAATGATCAGTCAGAACCGGGACGGACCGGGACCCGGGGGCTCCGGTCCGTCCCGGTTCACCGCCTGACGAACATTTACCGGACAGATTCGGTAACACTCCTTCCGGTTCGGTTCGGACTTACTTGTCGGGTACCGGGGCTCCGGGCTCCCGTACCAGGCCCCCCCGCCGCGCACCGGGTCCGGGTAGGACGGGTCCAGGCTGCTGCAGAACCCACCGGAGAACTGCGGGGAGTAGGAGGAGGGGGGCGGGGGGGGCAGGTGGGGGTGGGGGTGTAGGTGAGGGGGGGCACCGGGCTGCCGGTAGGCGCCCGGCGGGCCGCCCCCCCCCCCCAGCCGCCGGTACTCGTCCATCGGGCTCAGGATGTCGTTGACTGAGAAGCGCGTGCACATCGTCCCGGTGTCCGGGGGCGTGTGCCCGAGCGGACGGCCCCCATCCGGCGGGACGGGCGCGTGAGGGGCGGAGCCACGGGACAGGTGACCCGAGAGGAGGTCCGTCAAGGGACCTGATCGGTTCTGATCGATCCTCTATCGGCTCGGAGGAGCGGCTGTAAACATTTTATAATCTGTTCAATAAAAGTATCGATTACCTCCGTGAACATAAAGTATCGATTACCTCCGTGAACAAAAAGTATCGATTACCTCCGTGAACATAAAGTATCGATTACCTCCGTGAACAAAAAGTATCGATTACCTCCGTGAACATAAAGTATCGATTACCTCCGTGAACAGCTGACTGTTCGGTTTTTATTCATTTTTATTTCTTTCTGTCATGAATCGAATCCTCTTTATTCGATTATTTTTATTGATACATTTTCAAAAGAAGCGTTTTTAAAACATCTGGTGTGAAATTATAGATTGATTCGTGGAATTTGTTTTGGTTTAATTTTGTTCTGATCGGCAAAAACCGAACGAACCGTAAATAAAACCGTTTAAAGTTTAAATCTGAGAATTTGTTAATTTACCTGTTAAATTATTCAGAATAAATTAAACGGTTTGTTTCTTTCAGTAAATTAAATCCAGATTTAAAATTTATGAAAATTCCTGAAGAAAAAATAAAATAAAATCCATCAAATTTAAAATTTGATTCTGATCACGTTGAAATTCCAACAAATATCGATCAGCTTTTTGTTTTTATCGATCCGTGATCAGCTGACAGAAAACAGGCCAGCAGCCTGACCGGGTCCGGGTTCAGGGGTTGTTGGTTCTCCTCCCCTGAAGGGGACATGGAGGGGGGGTCTGGACCGCCCGGCTCCTCAGGGCCCCCCCTCTCCCCCCTCTAATCTGGGCCCTCAAGGGCCTCCACCCGTGTCCAAACCGTTTGTCCGTTGATCACAGCGCCCCCTGTGGACAGCAGATAAAAGCAACAATAAATCAGAATAACATTATTATTACAATAATTATAAATAATAATTATTACAGCAATAATAATAAATAATAATAACAGTAATAACAATAAGATAATATTATTAATGAATGCAGTAATACCACATCCAATAATAACACAGTAATAACTATAATAATTACCAGAGTAGAGCAGGACTTTATTGGTCCCTCCAGGAGGTCCATCAGGGACAGGAAGTCCTCCGTCACCCCGAAGACAAGACACACAGGAAGTAGAGGGATCAATACATCCAGTTTTATCAATAATGAATAGTAAAACATTTTTATTCATCATGTTATTAATATGAATAAACACCTTTATTCGATGATGTCACTGAACATCACTGCTTCCTATTGGTCAACTGATGGAACACGTCAACGTTTGATTGTTCACGCTGAAACCTCATTGGCTCCAAGAGGGTCGCACAGAGTGGGTCGGACCAGAACCAGAACCAGGACCCGACCTAGAACCAGGACCAGGACTAGAACCAGGACCAGAACCAGAACCAGGACCCAACCTAGAACCAGGACCAGGACTAGAACCAGGACCAGGACTAAAACCAGGAGCAGGACTAGAACCAGGACCAGTACTAGAACCAGGAGCAGTACTAGAACCAGGACCAGGACTAGAACCAGGACCAGGACTAGAACCAGGACCAGGACTAGAACCTGATTCTTCTGCTCTGTTGTTTGAGGCCTCATCAGGTTCAATTTCTAGTCTAGTTGTTCAGGGGTCAAAGGTCACACCTCCACAAGAGGCCCTCAGAAACCAGTCAGTGTATCCACTGTGTGTGTGTGTGTGTGTGTGTGTGTGTGTGTGTGTCTGTGTGTGTGTGTGTGTGTGTGTGTGTGTGTGTGTGTGTGTGTCTGTGTGTGTGTGTGTGTGTGTGTGTGTGTCTGTGTGTGTGTGTGTGTCTGTGTGTGTGTGTGTGTGTGTGTGTGTGTGTGTGTCTGTGTGTCTGTGTGTGTGTGTGTTTCCACCTCTACCAGACAGTGATATCGCCATGGTAACAAAACTTATGTTTGTTATTGTTGTTGTCTCTATTACCTCACACGTTACACTGAATGAATCCTCCGCCCCAATGTCGGTGCTACGGCTGAACGCCCCCCCCCTCCCCAACATCCACACCAGAACCTGTCTCTGATTGGTCCGAACCAATGCTCCTGCAGAGAACCCCCACCCACTGGTCAGCTGACAACCTTTAGAACCCCATGGGGCATCATCGTCAACCCCCCCTACACACACCCCGTATACACACACCCTACACACACACCCCCAGACAACCCCTACATGTTACCAGGTTACAGTCCAACCCCCCCCCACAGTGGTACGGTCCAGGTTCCTTCAGACCATCAGAGGAAACTGGAGACAGGTGTGTGTTCAGGAGGACCAGAGCAGGAGGTGAGTTACCTGTGTGTGTGTGTGTGTGTGTGTGTGTGTGTGTGTGTGTGTGTGTGTGTGTGTGTGTGTGTGTGTGTGTGGTTTTATTGCTGAAGCCTTTACGGTAAAACGATTCCTCTACATTTAAATGTGTTCTAACCCTGAAATGGAGATTAAACTCAGAATAATGACATTTAGAATAATTTCCACCTTAAATCTGGAGCCGTTTCCAGATCAGTGTTTAGATCAACCAAACCGGAAGTGATTCAGTTTGTGAGTCTGTGTCGTTGTGTCGGTGTGTCGTTGTGTCGGTGTGTCGTTGTGTCGATGTGTCGTTGTGTCGGTGTGTCGGTGTGTCGTTGTGTCGTTGTGTCGGTGTGTCGGTGTGTCGTTGTGTCGGTGTGTCGTTGTGTCGTTGTGTCGGTGTGTCGTTGTGTCGTTGTGTCGATGTGTCGTTGTGTCGTTGTGTCGGTGTGTCGTTGTGTCGGTGTGTCGTTGTGTTGGTGTGTCGTTGTGTCGTTGTGTCGTTGTGTCGGTGTGTCGTTGTGTCGGTGTGTCGGTGTGTCGTTGTGTCGTTGTGTCGTTGTGTCGTTGTGTCGGTGTGTCGGTGTGTCGGTGTGTCGGTGTGTCGGTGTGTCGGTGTGTCGTTGTGTCGTTGTGTCGTTGTGTCGGTGTGTCGTTGTGTCGTTGTGTCGGTGTGTCGTTGTGTCGTTGTGTCGGTGTGTCGGTGTGTCGGTGTGTCGTTGTGTCGGTGTGTCGGTGTGTCGGTGTGTCGTTGTGTCGGTGTGTCGTTGTGTCGGTGTGTCGTTGTGTCGTTGTGTCGGTGTGTCGTTGTGTCGTTGTGTCGGTGTGTCGGTGTGTCGTTGTGTCGTGTCGGTGTGTCGGTGTGTCGTTGTGTCGGTGTGTCGGTGTGTCGGTGTGTCGTTGTGTCGGTGTGTCGGTGTGTCGGTGTGTCGGTGTGTCGTTGTGTCGGTGTGTCGTTGTGTCGTTGTGTCGGTGTGTCGTTGTGTCGGTGTGTCGGTGTGTCGTTGTGTCGTTGTGTCGGTGTGTCGGTGTGTCGGTGTGTCGTTGTGTCGTTGTGTCGGTGTGTCGTTGTGTCGGTGTGTCGGTGTGTCGTTGTGTCGTTGTGTCGGTGTGTCGTTGTGTCGTTGTGTCGTTGTGTCGTTGTGTCGGTGTGTCGTTGTGTCGTTGTGTCGTTGTGTCGGTGTGTCGGTGTGTCGTTGTGTCGTTGTGTCGGTGTGTCGTTGTGTCGGTGTGTCGGTGTGTCGGTGTGTCGTTGTGTCGGTGTGTCGGTGTGTCGTTGTGTCGGTGTGTCGGTGTGTCGTTGTGTCGGTGTGTCGTTGTGTCGGTGTGTCGTTGTGTCGTTGTGTCGGTGTGTCGTTGTGTCGGTGTGTCGTTGTGTCGGTGTGTCGTTGTGTCGGTGTGTCGTTGTGTCGGTGTGTCGTTGTGTCGGTGTGTCGTTGTGTCGGTGTGTCGTTGTGTCGGTGTGTCGGTGTGTCGTTGTGTCGGTGTGTCGGTGTGTCGGTGTGTCGGTGTGTCGTTGTGTCGGTGTGTCGTTGTGTCGGTGTGTAGGTGTGTCGGTGTGTCGTTGTGTCGTTGTGTTGGTGTTTGTCAGTCGGACCGTCTCTGGTTCAGGGTTCGATCCAATCACGGCGGTAGGCTTTACTGCCCCCTACTGGCTACAGGAGGAACTACGCATATTTTTCGATATCATTCTTTGATTGATGATCGATCACTTTGATTCTGCTCCTCTTTGGTTGTGAGTGAATGAAAACAGGAAGAGTTCTGTCTGGTTAACTGTTAACTAGCTGGTTAGTACAGTTTACCAGCAGATGAACTGTTAACCAGCTTTAAAGCCGAAACAGGAAGTTGATCAACAGGAAGTTGATCACGCCAGCTGGCACAGGGCGTGAGGCGGGGGACGCCAGTGCACCGTGGACCAAACATGTAATTTGGATTTACACACACACACACACACAGTAACACACACACACACAGTAACACACACACAGTAACATACACACACAGTAACACACACACACACACACAGTAACACACACACAGTAACACACACACACAGTAACACACACACACACAGTAACACACACACACACACACAGTAACACACACACACAGTAACACACACACACACAGTAACACACACACACACACACAGTAACACACACACAGTAACACACACACAGTAACACACACACAGTAACACACACACACAGTAACACACACACACACACACAGTAACACACACACAGTAACACACACACACAGTAACACACACACACACACAGTAACACACACACAGTAACACACACACACACACACACACACACACACACACACACACACACACACACACAGTAACACACACACAGTAACACACACACACAGTAACACACACACACAGTAACACACACACACACACACACACAGTAACACACACACAGTAACACACACAGTAACACACACACACAGTAACACACACACAGTAACACACACACACACACACACACAGTAACACACACACACAGTAACACACACACACAGTAACACACACACACACACACAGTAACACACACACACAGTAACACACACACACACACACAGTAACACACACACAGTAACACACACACACAGTAACACACACACACACAGTAACACAACACACAGTAACACACACACACACACACACAGTAACACACACACACACACACACAGTAACACACACACACAGTAACACACACACACACACACAGTAACACACACACAGTAACACACACACACACACAGTAACACACACACACAGTAACACACACACACACACACACACAGTAACACACACACAGTAACACACACACACACACACAGTAACACACACACAGTAACACACACACACACACACAGTAACACACACACAGTAACACACACACACACACAGTAACACACACACACAGTAACACACACACCACAGTAACACACACACACAGTAACACACACACACACACAGTAACACACACACACAGTAACACACACACACACACAGTAACACA
>JABVMC010000115.1:0-45405 GCA_013358685.1 Antennarius maculatus | reverse complement strand
TTCAGCCAAGTGCTCACATATTGTCACATATGAAGGAAGCATACATGGAAACAAGCCTTTTTGAACATGTTTTCACTGCTTTCAGTGTGAAATCAACATTTTGACTTCATTTAAATATTTCAGTCAGAAACGCCTCTAAAACGACTGTTTGCAGTGAAAACCTGACATGTTATGATGTAAGCTAGGAAACCTGTGTTACAGTATCTTTATCTGTTGCTTTGAGTGGCAAATAGCATTGTCGAACAAGTTTGCACTATTCAGTGTGAAATCAACATTTTAACTTCACTTTTGCTTTTTCAGTACTAAATGTGTCAAAAACGACTGTTTCTAGCCAAGTGCTCACATATTGTCACATATGAAGGACGCATACATGGAAACAAGCCTTTTTTGAACATGTATTCACTGCTTTCAGTGTGAAATCAACATTTTGACTTCATTTAAATATTTCAGTCAGAAACGCCTCTAAAACGACTCTTGGTAGTGAAAACCTTACATGTTATGATGTAAGCTAGGAAACCTGTGTTACAGTATGTTTATCTGTTGCTTTGAGTGGCAAATAGCATTGTTGAACAAGTTTGCACTATTCAGTGTGAAATCAACATTTTGACTTCACTTTTGCTTTTCCAGTACTCAATGTGTCAAAAACGACTGTTTCTAGCCACGTGGTCACATATTGTCACATAAGAAAGAAGCATACATGGAAACAAGCCTTTTTGAACATGTTTGCACTGCTTTCAGTGTGAAATCAACATTTTGACTTCACCTTTGCTTTTCCAGGACTCAATGTATCAAAAACGACTGTTTCTAGCCAAGTGCTCACATATTGTCACATATGAAGAAAGCATACATGGAAACAAGCCTTTTTGAACTTGTTTGGACTGCTTTCAGTGTGAAATAAACATTTTGACTTGACTTTTGCTTTTCCAGTACTCAATGTGTCAAAAACGACTGTTTCTAGCCAAGTGCTCACATATTGTCTTATAAGAAGCATACATGGAAACAAGCCTTTTTGAACATGTTTGCACTGCTTTCAGTGTGAAATCATTTTTTCTTCATTTAAATATTTCAGTCAGAAACGCCTCTAAAACGACTGTTTGCAGTGAAAACCTGACATGTTATGATGTAAGCTAGGAAACCTGTGTTACAATGTGTTTATTTGTCGCTTTGAGTGGCAAATAGTATTGTTGAACAAGTTTGCACTATTCAGTGTGAAATCAACATTTTGACTTCACTTTTGCTTTTCCAGTACTCAAGTTGTCAAAAACGACTGTTTCTAGCCAAGTCCTCCCATATTGTCAAATATGAAGGAAGCATACATGGAAACAAGCCTTTTTGAACATGTTTGCACTGCTTTCAGTCTCAAATCAACATTTTTTCTTCATTTTACCAATTTAAGGCAGAAACGCCTCTAAAACGACTCTTGGTAGTTAAAACCTGACATGTTATGATGTAAGCTAGGAAACCTGTGTTACAGTGTGTTTATTTGACGCTTTGAGTGGCAAATAGCATTGTTGAACCAGTTTGCATGTTTCAGTGTGAAATCAACATTTTGACTTCACTTTTGCTTTTCCAGTACTCAATGTGTCAAAAACGACTGTTTCTAGCCAAGTGCTCACATATTGTCACATATGAAGGAAGCATACATGGAAACAAGCCTTTTTGAACATGTTTGCACTGCTTTCAGTGTGAAATCAACATTTTGACTTCATTTAAATATTTCAGTCAGAAACGCCTCTAAAACGACTGTTTGCAGTGAAAACCTGACATGTTATGATGTAAGCTAGGAAACCTGTGTTACAGTATGTTTATCTGTTGCTTTGAGTGGCAAATAGCATTGTCGAACAAGTTTGCACTATTCAGTGTGAAATCAACATTTTAACTTCACTTTTGCTTTTTCAGTACTAAATGTGTCAAAAACGACTGTTTCTGGCCAAGTGCTCACATATTGTCACATATGAAGGAAGCATACATGGAAACAAGCCTTTTTGAACATGTATTCACTGCTTTCAGTGTGAAATCAACATTTTGACATCACTTTTGCTTTTCCAGGACTCAATGTATCAAAAACGACTGTTTCTAGCCAATTGCTCACATATTGTCACATATGAAGAAAGCATACATGGAAACAAGCCTTTTTGAACTTGTTTGCACTGCTTTCAGTGTGAAATCATTTTTTCTTCATTTAAATATTTCAGTCAGAAACGCCTCTAAAACGACTGTTTGCAGTGAAAACCTGACATGTTATGATGTAAGCTAGGAAACCTGTGTTACAATGTATTTATTTGTCGCTTTGAGTGGCAAATAGTATTGTTGAACAAGTTTGCACTGTTCAGTGTGAAATCAACATTTTGATTTCACTTTTGCTTTTCCAGTACTCAAGTTGTCAAAAACGACTGTTTCTAGCCAAGTCCTCCCATATTGTCAAATATGAAGGAAGCATACATGGAAACAAGCCTTTTTGAACATGTTTGCACTGCTTTCAGTCTCAAATCAACATTTTTTCTTCATTTTACCAATTTAAGGCAGAAACGCCTCTAAAACGACTCTTGGTAGTTAAAACCTGACATGTTATGATGTAAGCTAGGAATCCTGTGTTACAGTGTGTTTATTGGTTGCTTTGAGTGGCAAATAGCATTGTTGAACAAGTTTGCACTATTCAGTGTGAAATCAACATTTTGACTTCACTTTTGCTTTTTCAGTACTAAATGTGTCAAAAACGACTGTTTCTAGCCAAGTGCTCACATATTGTCACATATGAAGGAAGCATACATGGAAACAAGCCTTTTTGAACATGTTTTCACTGCTTTCAGTGTGAAATCAACATTTTGACATCATTTAACTATTTCAGTCAGAAACGCCTCTAAAACGACTCTTGGTAGTGAAAACCTTACATGTTATGATGTAAGCTAGGAAACCTGTGTTACAGTATGTTTATCTGTTGCTTTGAGTGGCAAATAGCATTGTTGAACAAGTTTGCACTATTCAGTGTGAAATCAACATTTTGACTTCACTTTTGCTTGTTCAGTACTAAATGTGTCAAAAACGACTGTTTCTAGCCAAGTGCTCACATATTGTCACATATGAAGGAAGCATACATGGAAACAAGCCTTTTTGAACATGTTTGCACTGCTTTCAGTGTGAAATCAACATTTTTGACATCAGTTAACTATTTCAGTCAGAAACGCCTCTAAAACGACTCTTGGTAGTGAAAACCTGACATGTTATGATGTAAGCTAGGAAACCTGTGTTACAGTATGTTTATCTGTTGCTTTGAGTGGCAAATAGCATTGTTGAACAAGTTTGCACTATTCAGTGTGAAATCAACATTTTGACTTCACTTTTGCTTTTCCAGTACTCAAGTTGTCAAAAACGACTGTTTCTAGCCAAGTGCTCACATATTGTCACATATGAAGGAAGCATACATGGAAACAAGCCTTTTTGAACATGTTTGCACTGCTTTCAGTGTGAAATCAACATTTTTCTTCATTTAAATATTTCAGTCAGAAACGCCTCTAAAACGACTGTTTGCAGTGAAAACCTGACATGTTATGATGTAAGCTAGGAAACCTGTGTTACAGTATGTTTATCTGTTGCTTTGAGTGGCAAATAGCATTGTTGAACAAGTTTGCACTATTCAGTGTGAAATCAACATTTTGACTTCACTTTTGCTTTTTCAGTACTAAATGTGTCAAAAACGACTGTTTCTAGCCAAGTGCTCACATATTGTCACATATGAAGGAAGCATACATGGAAACAAGCCTTTTTGAACATGTTTGCACTGCTTTCAGTGTGAAATCAACATTTTTCTTCATTTAAATATTTCAGTCAGAAACGCCTCTAAAACGACTCTTGGTAGTGAAAACCTTACATGTTATGATGTAAGCTAGGAAACCTGTGTTACAGTATGTTTATCTGTTGCTTTGAGTGGCAAATAGCATTGTTGAACAAGTTTGCACTATTCAGTGTGAAATCAACATTTTGACTTCACTTTTGCTTTTCCAGTACTCAATGTGTCAAAAACGACTGGTTCTAGCCAAGTGGTCACATATTGTCACATAAGAAAGAAGCATACATGGAAACAAGCCTTTTTGAACATGTTTGCACTGCTTTCAGTGTGAAATCAACATTTTGACTTCACCTTTGCTTTTCCAGGACTCAATGTATCAAAAACGACTGTTTCTAGCCAAGTGCTCACATATTGTCACATATGAAGAAAGCATACATGGAAACAAGCCTTTTTGAACTTGTTTGGACTGCTTTCAGTGTGAAATAAACATTTTGACTTCACTTTTGCTTTTCCAGTACTCAATGTGTCAAAAACGACTGTTTCTAGCCAAGTGCTCACATATTGTCACATATGAAGGAAGCATACATGGAAACAAGCCTTTTTGAACATGTTTGCACTGCTTTCAGTGTGAAATCAACATTTTTTCTTCATTTAAATATTTCAGTCAGAAACGCCTCTAAAACGACTGTTTGCAGTGAAAACCTGACATGTTATGATGTAAGCTAGGAAACCTGTGTTACAGTGTGTTTATTTGTCGCTTTGAGTGGCAAATAGCATTGTTGAACAAGTTTGCACTTTTCAGTGTGAAATCAACATTTTGACTTCACTTTTGCTTTTCCAGTACTCAAGTTGTCAAAAACGACTGTTTCTAGCCAAGTGCTCACATATTGTCACATATGAAGGAAGCATACATGGAAACAAGCCTTTTTGAACATGTTTGCACTGCTTTCAGTCTCAAATCAACATTTTTTCTTCATTTTACCAATTTAAGGCAGAAACGCCTCTAAGACGACTCTTGGTAGTTAAAACCTGACATGATATGATGTAAGCTAGGAAACCTGTGTTACAGTGTGTTTATTTGTCGCTTTGAGTGGCAAATAGCATTGTTGAACCAGTTTGCATTTTTCAGTGTGAAATCAACATTTTGACTTCACTTTTGCTTTTTCAGTACTAAATGTGTCAAAAACTACTGTTTCTAGCCAAGTGCTCACATATTGTCACATATGAAGGAAGCATACATGGAAACAAGCCTTTTTGAACATGTTTGCACTGCTTTCAGTGTGAAATCAACATTTTTTCTTCATTTTACAAATTTCAGTCAGAAACGCCTCTAAAACGACTGTTTGCAGTGAAAACCTGACATGTTATGATGTAAGCTAGGAAACCTGTGTTACAGTATGTTTATCTGTTGCTTTGAGTGGCAAATAGCATTGTTGAACAGGTTTGCACTATTCAGTGTGAAATCAACATTTTGACTTCACTTTTGCTTTTCCAGTACTCAATGTGTCAAAAACGACTGTTTCTAGCCAAGTGCTCACATATTGTCACATATGAAGGAAGCATACATGGAAACAAGCCTTTTTGAAACATGTTTGCACTGCTTTCAGTGTGAAATCAACATTTTGTCTTCATTTAAATATTTCAGTCAGAAACGCCTCTAAAACGACTGTTTGCAGTGAAACCTGACATGTTATGATGTAAGCTAGGAAACCTGTGTTACAGTGTGTTTTATTTTTCGCTTTGAGTGGCAAATAGCATTGTTGAACCAGTTTGCATGTTTCAGTGTGAAATCAACATTTTGACTTCACTTTTGCTTTTTCAGTACTAAATGTGTCAAAAACGACTGTTTCTAGCCAAGTGCTCACATATTGTCACATATGAAGGAAGCATACATGGAAACAAGCCTTTTTGAACATGTTTGCACTGCTTTCAGTGTGAAATCAACATTTTGACTTCACTTTAATGCTTTCAGTACTCAATGTGTCAAAACGACTGTTTCTAGCCAAGTGCTCACATATTGTCACATATGAAACCTGTGTTACAGTATGTTTATCTGTTGCTTTGAGTGGCAAATAGCATTGTTGAACAGTTTGCACTATTCAGTGTGAAATCAACATTTTGACTTCACTTTTGCTTTTCCAGTACTCAAGTGTGTCAAAAACGACTGTTTCTAGCCAAGTGCTCACATATTGTCACATATGAAGGAAGCATACATGGAAACAAGCCTTTTTGAACATGTTTGCACTGCTTTCAGTCTTGAAATCAACATTTTTTCTTCATTTAACAATTTCAGTCAGAAACGCCTCTAAAACGACTCTTGGTAGTGAAAACCTGACATGTTATGATGTAAGCTAGGAAACCTGTGTTACAGTATGTTTATCTGTTGCTTTGAGTGGCAAATAGCATTGTTGAACAGGTTTGCACTATTCAGTGTGAAATCAACATTTTGACTTCACTTTTGCTTTTCCAGTACTCAAGTTGTCAAAAACGACTGTTTCTAGCCAAGTGCTCACATATTGTCACATATGAAGGAAGCATACATGGAAACAAGCCTTTTTGAACATGTTTGCACTGCTTTCAGTCTGAAATCAACATTTTGCCTTCATTTAAATATTTCAGTCAGAAACGCCTCTAAAACGACTCTTGGTAGTGAAAATCTGACATGTTATGATGTAAGCTAGGAAACCTGTGTTACAGTATGTTTATCTGTTGCTTTGAGTGGCAAATAGCATTGTTGAACAAGTTTGCACTATTCAGTGTGAAATCAACATTTTGACTTCACTTTTGCTTTTCCAGTACTCAATGTGTCAAAAACGACTGTTTCTAGCCAAGTGCTCACATATTGTCACATATGAAGGAAGCATACATGGAAACAAGCCTTTTTGAACATGTTTGCACTGCTTTCAGTGTGAAATCAACATTTTTACTTCATTTAAATATTTCAGTCAGAAACGCCTCTAAAACGACTGTTTGCAGTGAAAACCTGACATGTTATGATGTAAGCTAGGAAACCTGTGTTACAGTATGTTTATCTGTTGCTTTGAGTGGCAAATAGCATTGTTGAACAAGTTTGCACTATTCAGTGTGAAATCAACATTTTGACTTCACTTTTGCTTTTTCAGTACTAAATGTGTCAAAAACGACTGTTTCTAGCCAAGTGCTCACATATTGTCACATATGAAGGAAGCATACATGGAAACAAGCCTTTTTGAACATGTTTGCACTGCTTTCAGTGTGAAATCAACATTTTGACTTCATTTAAATATTTCAGTCAGAAACGCCTCTAAAACGACTCTTGGTAGTGAAAACCTTACATGTTATGATGTAAGCTAGGAAACCTGTGTTACAGTATGTTTATCTGTTGCTTTGAGTGGCAAATAGCATTGTTGAACAAGTTTGCACTATTCAGTGTGAAATCAACATTTTGACTTCACTTTTGCTTTTCCAGTACTCAATGTGTCAAAAACTACTGTTTCTAGCCAAGTGGTCACATATTGTCACATAAGAAGAAGCATACATGGAAACAAGCCTTTTTGAACATGTTTGCACTGCTTTCAGTGTGAAATCAACATTTTGACTTCACCTTTGCTTTTCCAGGACTCAATGTATCAAAAACGACTGTTTCTAGCCAAGTGCTCACATATTGTCACATATGAAGAAAGCATACATGGAAACAAGCCTTTTTGAACTTGTTTGGACTGCTTTCAGTGTGAAATAAACATTTTGACTTGACTTTTGCTTTTCCAGTACTCAATGTGTCAAAAACGACTGTTTCTAGCCAAGTGCTCACATATTGTCTTATAAGAAGCATACATGGAAACAAGCCTTTTTGAACATGTTTGCACTGCTTTCAGTGTGAAATCATTTTTTCTTCATTTAAATATTTCAGTCAGAAACGCCTCTAAAACGACTGTTTGAAGTGAAAACCTGACATGTTATGATGTAAGCTAGGAAACCTGTGTTACAATGTGTTTATTTGTCGCTTTGAGTGGCAAATAGTATTGTTGAACAAGTTTGCACTGTTCAGTGTGAAATCAACATTTTGACTTCACTTTTGCTTTTCCAGTACTCAAGTGTGTCAAAAACGACTGTTTCTAGCCAAGTGCCTCACATATTGTCACATATGAAGGAAGCATACATGGAAACAAGCCTTTTTGAACATGTTTGCACTGCTTTCAGTCTCAAATCAACATTTTTTCTTCATTTTACCAATTTCAGGCAGAAACGCCTCTAAAACGACTCTTGGTAGTTAAAACCTGACATGTTATGATGTAAGCTAGGAAACCTGTGTTACAGTGTGTTTATTTGTCGCTTTGAGTGGCAAATAGCATTGTTGAACCAGTTTGCATTTTCAGTGTGAAATCAACATTTTGACTTCACTTTTGCTTTTTCAGTACTAAATGTGTCAAAAACGACTGTTTCTAGCCAAGTGCTCACATATTGTCACATATGAAGGAAGCATACATGGAAACAAGCCTTTTTGAACATGTTTGCACTGCTTTCAGTGTGAAATCAACATTTTTTCTTCATTTAAATATTTCAGTCAGAAACGCCTCTAAAACGACTCTTGGTAGTTAAAACCTGACATGTTATGATGTAAGCTAGGAAACCTGTGTTACAGTATGTTTATCTGTTGCTTTGAGTGGCAAATAGCATTGTTGAACAGTTTGCACTATTCAGTGTGAAATCAACATTTTGACTTCACTTTTGCTTTTCCAGTACTCAATGTGTCAAAAACGACTGTTTCTAGCCAAGTGCTCACATATTGTCACATATGAAGGAAGCATACATGGAAACAAGCCTTTTTGAACATGTTTGCACTGCTTTCAGTGTGAAATCAACATTTTTACTTCATTTAAATATTTCAGTCAGAAACGCCTCTAAAACGACTGTTTGCAGTGAAAACCTGACATGTTATGATGTAAGCTAGGAAACCTGTGTTACAGTATGTTTATCTGTTGCTTTGAGTGGCAAATAGCATTGTTGAACAGGTTGCACTATTCAGTGTGAAATCAACATTTTGACTTCACTTTTGCTTTTCCAGTACTCAATGTGTCAAAAACGACTGTTTCTATCCACGTGCTCACATATTGTCACATATGAAAAAGCATACATGGAAACAAGCCTTTTTGAACTTGTTTGGACTGCTTTCAGTGTGAAATAAACATTTTGACTTCACTTTTGCTTTTCCAGTACTCAATGTGTCAAAAACGACTGTTTCTAGCCAAGTGCTCACATATTGTCTTATAAGAAAGAAGCATACATGGAAACAAGCCTTTTTGAACATGTTTGCACTGCTTTCAGTCTCAAATCAACATTTTTTCTTCATTTTACCAATTTAAGGCAGAAACGCCTCTAAAACGACTCTTGGTAGTTAAAACCTGACATGTTATGATGTAAGGTAAGAAACCTGTGTTACAGTGTGTTTATTTGTCGCTTTGAGTGGCAAATAGCATTGTTGAACCAGTTTGCATTTTTCAGTGTGAAATCAACATTTTGACTTCACTTTTGCTTTTTCAGTACTAAATGTGTCAAAAACGACTGTTTCTAGCCAAGTGCTCACATATTGTCACATAAGAAAGAAGCATACATGGAAACAAGCCTTTTTGAACATGTTTGCACTGCTTTCAGTGTGAAATCAACATTTTTGCTTCATTTACCATATTTCAGTCAGAAACGCCTCTAAAACGACTCTTGGTAGTGAAAACCTGATATGTTATGATGTAAGCTAGGAAACCTGTGTTACAGTATGTTTATCTGTTGCTTTGAGTGGCAAATAGCATTGTTGAACAAGTTTGCACTATTCAGTGTGAAATCAACATTTTGACTTCACTTTTGCTTTTCCAGTACTCAATGTGTCAAAAACGACTGTTTCTAGCCAAGTGCTCACATATTGTCACATATGAAGGAAGCATACATGGAAACAAGCCTTTTTGAACATGTTTGCACTGCTTTCAGTGTGAAATCAACATTTTGCTTCATTTAAATATTTCAGTCAGAAACGCCTCTAAAACGACTGTTTGCAGTGAAAACCTGACATGTTATGATGTAAGCTAGGAAACCTGTGTTACAGTATGTTTATCTGTTGCTTTGAGTGGCAAATAGCATTGTTGAACAAGTTTGCACTATTCAGTGTGAAATCAACATTTTGACTTCACTTTTGCTTTTTCAGTACTAAATGTGTCAAAAACGACTGTTTCTAGCCAAGTGCTCACATATTGTCACATATGAAGGAAGCATACATGGAAACAAGCCTTTTTGAACATGTTTGCACTGCTTTCAGTGTGAAATCAACATTTTGTCTTCATTTAAATATTTCAGTCAGAAACGCCTCTAAAACGACTGTTTGCAGTGAAAACCTGACATGTTATGATGTAAGCTAGGAAACCTGTGTTACAGTATGTTTATCTGTTGCTTTGAGTGGCAAATAGCATTGTTGAACAAGTTTGCACTATTCAGTGTGAAATCAACATTTTGACTTCACTTTTGCTTTTCCAGTACTCAATGTGTCAAAAACGACTGTTTCTAGCCAAGTGCTCACATATTGTCACATATGAAGGAAGCATACATGGAAACAAGCCTTTTTGAACATGTTTGCACTGCTTTCAGTCTCAAATCAACATTTTTCCTTCATTTTACCAATTTCAGGCAAAAATGCCTCTAAAACGACTCTTGGTAGTGAAAACCTGACATGTTATGATGTAAGCTAGGAAACCTGTGTTACAGTATGTTTATCTGTTGCTTTGAGTGGCAAATAGCATTGTTGAACAAGTTTGCACTATTCAGTGTGAAATCAACATTTTGACTTCACTTTTGCTTTTTCAGTACTCAATGTGTCAAAAACGACTGTTTCTAGCCAAGTGCTCACATATTGTCACATATGAAGGAAGCATACATGGAAACAAGCCTTTTTGAACATGTTTGCACTGCTTTCAGTGTGAAATCAACATTTTTTCTTCATTTAAATATTTCAGTCAGAAACGCCTCTAAAACGACTGTTTGCAGTGAAAACCTGACATGTTATGATGTAAGCTAGGAAACCTGTGTTACAGTGTGTTTATTTGTCGCTTTGAGTGGCAAATAGCATTGTTGAACAAGTTTGCACTATTCAGTGTGAAATCAACATTTTGACTTCACTTTTGCTTTTTCAGTACTAAATGTGTCAAAAACGACTGTTTCTAGCCAAGTGCTCACATATTGTCACATATGAAGGAAGCATACATGGAAACAAGCCTTTTTGAACTTGTTTGCACTGCTTTCAGTCTCAAATCAACATTTTGCCTTCATTTTACCAATTTCAGTCATAAATGCCTCTAAAACGACTCTTGGTAGTGAAAACCTTACATGTTATGATGTAAGCTAGGAAACCTGTGTTACAGTATGTTTATCTGTTGCTTTGAGTGGCAAATAGCATTGTTGAACAAGTTTGCACTATTCAGTGTGAAATCAACATTTTGACTTCACTTTTGCTTTTCCAGTACTCAATGTGTCAAAAACGACTGTTTCTAGCCAAGTGCTCACATATTGTCACATATGAAGGAAGCATACATGGAAACAAGCCTTTTTGAACATGTTTGCACTGCTTTCAGTGTGAAATCAACATTTTGACTTCACTTTTGCTTTTCCAGGACTCAATGTATCAAAAACGACTGTTTCTAGCCAAGTGCTCACATATTGTCACATATGAAGAAAGCATACATGGAAACAAGCCTTTTTGAACTTGTTTGGACTGCTTTCAGTGTGAAATAAACATTTTGACTTGACTTTTGCTTTTCCAGTACTCAATGTGTCAAAAACGACTGTTTCTAGCCAAGTGCTCACATATTGTCTTATAAGAAGCATACATGGAAACAAGCCTTTTTGAACATGTTTGCACTGCTTTCAGTGTGAAATCATTTTTTCTTCATTTAAATATTTCAGTCAGAAACGCCTCTAAAACGACTGTTTGCAGTGAAAACCTGACATGTTATGATGTAAGCTAGGAAACCTGTGTTACAATGTGTTTATTTGTCGCTTTGAGTGGCAAATAGTATTGTTGAACAAGTTTGCACTATTCAGTGTGAAATCAACATTTTGACTTCACTTTTGCTTTTCCAGTACTCAAGTTGTCAAAAACGACTGTTTCTAGCCAAGTGCTCACATATTGTCACATATGAAGGAAGCATACATGGAAACAAGCCTTTTTGAACATGTTTGCACTGCTTTCAGTCTCAAATCAACATTTTTTCTTCATTTTACCAATTTAAGGCAGAAACGCCTCTAAAACGACTCTTGGTAGTTAAAACCTGACATGTTATGATGTAAGCTAGGAAACCTGTGTTACAGTGTGTTTATTTGTCGCTTTGAGTGGCAAATAGCATTGTTGAACCAGTTTGCATTTTTCAGTGTGAAATCAACATTTTGACTTCACTTTTGCTTTTTCAGTACTAAATGTGTCAAAAACGACTGTTTCTAGCCAAGTGCTCACATATTGTCACATATGAAGGAAGCATACATGGAAACAAGCCTTTTTGAACATGTTTGCACTGCTTTCAGTGTGAAATCAACATTTTTTCTTCATTTTACCAATTTCAGGCAGAAACGCCTCTAAAACGACTTCTTGGTAGTTAAAACCTGACATGTTATGATGTAAGCTAGGAAACCTGTGTTACAGTATGTTTATCTGTTGCTTTGAGTGGCAAATAGCATTGTTGAACAGGTTTGCACTATTCAGTGTGAAATCAACATTTTGACTTCACTTTTGCTTTTCCAGTACTCAATGTGTCAAAAACGACTGTTTCTAGCCAAGTGCTCACATATTGTCACATATGAAGGAAGCATACATGGAAACAAGCCTTTTTGAACATGTTTGCACTGCTTTCAGTGTGAAATCAACATTTTGACTTCATTTAAATATTTCAGTCAGAAACGCCTCTAAAACGACTGTTTGCAGTGAAAACCTGACATGTTATGATGTAAGCTAGGAAACCTGTGTTACAGTGTGTTTATTTGTCGCTTTGAGTGGCAAATAGCATTGTTGAACCAGGTTTGCATGTTTCAGTGTGAAATCAACATTTTGACTTCACTTTTGCTTTTTCAGTACTAAATGTGTCAAAAACGACTGTTTCTAGCCAAGTGCTCACATATTGTCACATATGAAGGAAGCATACATGGAAACAAGCCTTTTTGAACATGTTTGCAATGCTTTCAGTGTGAAATCAACATTTTTTCTTCATTTAAATATTTCAGTCAGAAACGCCTCTAAAACGACTGTTTGCAGTGAAAACCTGACATGTTATGATGTAAGCTAGGAAACCTGTGTTACAGTATGTTTATCTGTTGCTTTGAGTGGCAAATAGCATTGTCGAACAAGTTTGCACTATTCAGTGTGAAATCAACATTTTGACTTCACTTTTGCTTTTTCAGTACTAAATGTGTCAAAAACGACTGTTTCTAGCCAAGTGCTCACATATTGTCACATATGAAGTAAGCATACATGGAAACAAGCCTATTTGAACATGTTTGCACTGCTTTCTGTGTGAAATCAACATTTTGACTTCACCTTTGCTTTTCCAGGACTCAATGTATCAACAACGACTGTTTCTAGCCAAGTGCTCACATATTGTCACATATGAAGAAAGCATACATGGAAACAAGCCTTTTTGAACTTGTTTGGACTGCTTTCAGTGTGAAATAAACATTTTGACTTCACTTTTGCTTTTCCAGTACTCAATGTGTCAAAAACGACTGTTTCTAGCCAAGTGCTCACATATTGTCTTATAAGAAGCATACATGGAAACAAGCCTTTTTGAACATGTTTGCACTGCTTTCAGTGTGAAATCATTTTTTCTTCATTTAAATATTTCAGTCAGAAACGCCTCTAAAACGACTGTTTGCAGTGAAAACCTGACATGTTATGATGTAAGCTAGGAAACCTGTGTTACAATGTGTTTATTTGTCGCTTTGAGTGGCAAATAGTATTGTTGAACAAGTTTGCACTGTTCAGTGTGAAATCAACATTTTGACTTCACTTTTGCTTTTCCAGTACTCAAGTTGTCAAAAACGACTGTTTCTAGCCAAGTCCTCCCATATTGTCAAATATGAAGGAAGCATACATGGAAACAAGCCTTTATGAACATGTTTGCACTGCTTTCAGTCTCAAATCAACATTTTTTCTTCATTTTACCAATTTAAGGCAGAAACGCCTCTAAAACGACTCTTGGTAGTTAAAACCTGACATGTTATGATGTAAGCTAGGAAACCTGTGTTACAGTGTGTTTATTTGTCGCTTTGAGTGGCAAATAGCATTGTTGAACCAGTTTGCATTTTTCAGTGTGAAATCAACATTTTGACTTCACTTTATGCTTTTTCAGTACTAAATGTGTCAAAAACGACTGTTTCTAGCCAAGTGCTCACATATTGTCACATATGAAGGAAGCATACATGGAAACAAGCCTTTTTGAACATGTTTTCACTGCTTTCAGTGTGAAATCAACATTTTTTCTTCATTTTACCAATTTCAGTCAGAAACGCCTCTAAAACGACTTCTTGGTAGTTAAAACCTGACATGTTATGATGTAAGCTAGGAAACCTGTGTTACAGTATGTTTATCTGTTGCTTTGAGTGGCAAATAGCATTGTTGAACAGGTTTGCACTATTCAGTGTGAAATCAACATTTTGACTTCACTTTTGCTTTTCCAGTACTCAATGTGTCAAAAACGACTGTTTCTAGCCAAGTGCTCACATATTGTCACATATGAAGGAAGCATACATGGAAACAAGCCTTTTTGAACATGTTTGCACTGCTTTCAGTCTGAAATCAACATTTTTGCTTCATTTAAATATTTCAGTCAGAAACGCCTCTAAAACGACTGTTTGCAGTGAAAACCTGACATGTTATGATGTAAGCTAGGAAACCTGTGTTACAGTGTGTTTATTTGTCGCTTTGAGTGGCAAATAGCATTGTTGAACCAGTTTGCATGTTTTCAGTGTGAAATCAACATTTTGACTTCACTTTTGCTTTTTCAGTACTAAATGTGTCAAAAACGACTGTTTCTAGCCAAGTGCTCACATATTGTCACATATGAAGGAAGCATACATGGAAACAAGCCTTTTTGAACATGTTTGCAATGCTTTCAGTGTGAAATCAACATTTTTTCTTCATTTAAATATTTCAGTCAGAAACGCCTCTAAAACGACTGTTTGCAGTGAAAACCTGACATGTTATGATGTAAGCTAGGAAACCTGTGTTACAGTATGTTTATCTGTTGCTTTGAGTGGCAAATAGCATTGTCGAACAAGTTTGCACTATTCAGTGTGAAATCAACATTTTGACTTCACTTTTGCTTTTTCAGTACTAAATGTGTCAAAAACGACTGTTTCTAGCCAAGTGCTCACATATTGTCACATATGAAGTAAGCATACATGGAAACAAGCCTATTTGAACATGTTTGCACTGCTTTCTGTGTGAAATCAACATTTTGACTTAACTTTTGCTTTTCCAGTACTCAATGTGTCAAAAACGACTGTTTCTATCCACGTGCTCACATATTGTCACATATGAAGAAAGCATACATGGAAACAAGCCTTTTTGAACTTGTTTGGACTGCTTTCAGTGTGAAATCAACATTTTGACTTCACTTTGCTTTTCCAGTACTCAATGTGTCAAAAACGACTGTTTCTAGCCAAGTGCTCACATATTGTCACATATGAAGGAAGCATACATGGAAACAAGCCTTTTTGAACATGTTTGCACTGCTTTCAGTCTCAAATCAACATTTTTTCTTCATTTTACCAATTTAAGGCAGAAACGCCTCTAAAACGACTCTTGGTAGTTAAAACCTGACATGTTATGATGTAAGCTAGGAAACCTGTGTTACAGTGTGTTTATTTGTCGCTTTGAGTGGCAAATAGCATTGTTGAACCAGTTTGCATTTTTCAGTGTGAAATCAACATTTTGACTTCACTTTTGCTTTTTCAGTACTAAATGTGTCAAAAACGACTGTTTCTAGCCAAGTGCTCACATATTGTCACATATGAAGGAAGCATACATGGAAACAAGCCTTTTTGAACATGTTTGCACTGCTTTCAGTGTGAAATCAACATTTTTTCTTCATTTTACCAATTTAAGGCAGAAACGCCTCTAAAACGACTCTTGGTAGTTAAAACCTGACATGTTATGATGTAAGCTAGGAAACCTGAGTTACAGTATGTTTATATGTAGCTTTGAGTGGCAAATAGCATTGTTGAACATGTTTGCACTATTCAGTGTGAAATCAACATTTTGACTTCACTTTTGCTTTTCCAGTACTCAATTTGTCAAAAACGACTGTTTCTAGCCAAGTGCTCACATATTGTCACATATGAAGGAAGCATACATGGAAACAAGCCTTTTTGAACATGTTTGCACTGCTTTCAGTGTGAAATCAACATTTTTTCTTCATTTAAATATTTCAGTCAGAAACGCCTCTAAAACGACTGTTTGCAGTGAAAACCTGACATGTTATGATGTAAGCTAGGAAACCTGTGTTACAGTATGTTTATCTGTCGCTTTGAGTGGCAAATAGCATTGTTGAACATGTTTGCACTATTCAGTGTGAAATCAACATTTTGACTTCACTTTTGCTTTTCAGTACTAAATGTGTCAAAAACGACTGTTTCTAGCCAAGTGCTCACATATTGTCACATATGAAGGAAGCATACATGGAAACAAGCCTTTTTGAACATGTTTGCACTGCTTTCAGTGTGAAATCAACATTTTTTCTTCATTTAAATATTTCAGTCAGAAACGCCTCTAAAACGACTGTTTGCAGTGAAAACCTGACATGTTATGATGTAAGCTAGGAAACCTGTGTTACAGTATGTTTATCTGTTGCTTTGAGTGGCAAATAGCATTGTTGAACAAGTTTGCACTATTCAGTGTGAAATCAACATTTTGACTTCACTTTTGCTTTTTCAGTACTAAATGTGTCAAAAACGACTGTTTCTAGCCAAGTGCTCACATATTGTCACATATGAAGGAAGCATACATGGAAACAAGCCTTTTTGAACATGTTTGCACTGCTTTCAGTGTGAAATCAACATTTTTACTTCATTTAAATATTTCAGTCAGAAACGCCTCTAAAACGACTGTTTGCAGTGAAAACCTGACATGTTATGATGTAAGCTAGGAAACCTGTGTTACAGTATGTTTATCTGTTGCTTTTAGTGGCAAATAGCATTGTTGAACAGGTTTGCACTATTCAGTGTGAAATCAACATTTTGACTTCACTCATGCTTGTCCAGTACTCAGTGTGTCAAAAACTACTGTTTCTAGCCAAGTGCTCACATATGTCACATATGAAGGAAGCATACATGGAAACAAGCCTTTTTGAACATGTTTGCACTGCTTTCAGTCTCAAATCAACATTTTTTCTTCATTTACCAATTTCAGGCAAAAATGCCTCTAAAACGACTCTTGGTAGTGAAAATCTTACATGTTATGATGTAAGCTAGGAAACCTGTGTTACAGTATGTTTATCTGTTGCTTTGAGTGGCAAATAGCATTGTTGAACCAGTTTGCATGTTTCAGTGTGAAATCAACATTTTGACTTCACTTTTGCTTTTCCAGTACTCAAGTTGTCAAAAACGACTGTTTCTAGCCAAGTGCTCACATATTGTCACATATGAAGGAAGCATACATGGAAACAAGCCTTTTTGAACATGTTTGCACTGCTTTCAGTGTGAAATCATATTTTTTCTTCATTTAAATATTTCAGTCAGAAACGCCTCTAAAACGACTGTTTGCAGTGAAAACCTGACATGTTATGATGTAAGCTAGGAAACCTGTGTTACAATGTGTTTATTTGTCGCTTTGAGTGGCAAATAGTATTGTTGAACAAGTTTGCACTATTCAGTGTGAAATCAACATTTTGACTTCACTTTTGCTTTTCCAGTACTCAAGTTGTCAAAAACGACTGTTTCTAGCCAAGTCCTCCCATATTGTCAAATATGAAGGAAGCATACATGGAAACAAGCCTTTATGAACATGTTTGCACTGCTTTCAGTCTCAAATCAACATTTTTTCTTCATTTTACCAATTTAAGGCAGAAACGCCTCTAAAACGACTCTTGGTAGTTAAAACCTGACATGTTATGATGTAAGCTAGGAAACCTGTGTTACAGTGTGTTTATTTGTCGCTTTGAGTGGCAAATAGCATTGTTGAACCAGTTTGCATTTTCAGTGTGAAATCAACATTTTGACTTCACTTTTGCTTTTCAGTACTAAATGTGTCAAAAACGACTGTTTCTAGCCAAGTGCTCACATATTGTCACATATGAAGGAAGCATACATGGAAACAAGCCTTTTTGAACATGTTTGCACTGCTTTCAGTGTGAAATCAACATTTTTTCTTCATTTAAATATTTCAGTCAGAAACGCCTCTAAAACGACTGTTTGCAGTGAAAACCTGACATGTTATGATGTAAGCTAGGAAACCTGTGTTACAGTATGTTTATCTGTTGCTTTGAGTGGCAAATAGCATTGTTGAACAGGTTTGCACTATTCAGTGTGAAATCAACATTTTGACTTCACTTTTGCTTTTCAGTACTCAATGTGTCAAAAACGACTGTTTCTAGCCAAGTGCTCACATATTGTCACATAATGAAAGGAAGCATACATGGAAACAAGCCTTTTTGAACATGTTTGCAATGCTTTCAGTGTGAAATCAACATTTTTGACTTCATTTAAATATTTAAGTCAGAAACGCCTCTAAAACGACTGTTTGCAGTGAAAACCTGACATGTTATGATGTAAGCTAGGAAACCTGTGTTACAGTGTGTTTATCTGTCGCTTTGAGTGGCAAATAGCATTGTTGAACAGTTTGCACTATTCAGTGTGAAATCAACATTTTGACTTCACTTTTGCTTTTCCAGTACTCAATGTATCAAAAACGACTGTTTCTAGCCAAGTGCTCACATATTGTCACATATGAAGAAAGCATACATGGAAACAAGCCTTTTTGAACTTGTTTGGACTGCTTTCAGTGTGAAATCAACATTTTGACTTCACTCATGCTTGTCCAGTACTCAGTGTGTCAAAAACGACTGTTTCTAGCCAAGTGCTCACATATTGTCACATATGAAGGAAGCATACATGGAAACAAGCCTTTTTGAACATGTTTGCACTGCTTTCAGTCTCAAATCAACATTTTTTCTTCATTTTACCAATTTCAGGCAGAAACGCCTCTAAAACGACTCTTGGTAGTTAAAACCTGACATGTTATGATGTAAGCTAGGAAACCTGTGTTACAGTGTGTTTATTTGTCGCTTTGAGTGGCAAATAGCATTGTTGAACCAGTTTGCATTTTTCAGTGTGAAATCAACATTTTGACTTCACTTTTGCTTTTTCAGTACTAAATGTGTCAAAAACGACTGTTTCTAGCCAAGTGCTCACATATTGTCACATATGAAGGAAGCATACATGGAAACAAGCCTTTTTGAACATGTTTGCACTGCTTTCAGTGTGAAATCAACATTTTTACATTCATTTAACTATTTCAGTCAGAAACGCCTCTAAAACGAATTTTGGAAGTGAAAACCTGACATGTTATGATGTAAGCTAGGAAACCTGTGTTACAGTATGTTTATCTGTTGCTTTGAGTGGCAAATAGCATTGTTGAACAAGTTTGCACTATTCAGTGTGAAATCAACATTTTGACTTCACTTTTGCTTTTCCAGTACTCAATGTGTCAAAAACGACTGTTTCTAGCCAAGTGCTCACATATTGTCACATATGAAGGAAGCATACATGGAAACAAGCCTTTTTGAACATGTTTGCACTGCTTTCAGTGTGAAATCAACATTTTGACTTCATTTAAATATTTCAGTCAGAAACGCCTCTAAAACGACTGTTTGCAGTGAAAACCTGACATGTTATGATGTAAGCTAGGAAACCTGTGTTACAGTATGTTTATCTGTTGCTTTGAGTGGCAAATAGCATTGTTGAACAAGTTTGCACTATTCAGTGTGAAATCAACATTTTGACTTCACTTTTGCTTTTTCAGTACTAAATGTGTCAAAAACGACTGTTTCTAGCCAAGTGCTCACATATTGTCACATATGAAGGAAGCATACATGGAAACAAGCCTTTTTGAACATGTATTCACTGCTTTCAGTGTGAAATCAACATTTTGACTTCATTTAAATATTTCAGTCAGAAACGCCTCTAAAACGACTCTTGGTAGTGAAAACCTTACATGTTATGATGTAAGCTAGGAAACCTGTGTTACAGTATGTTTATCTGTTGCTTTGAGTGGCAAATAGCATTGTTGAACAAGTTTGCACTATTCAGTGTGAAATCAACATTTTGACTTCACTTTTGCTTTTCCAGTACTCAATGTGTCAAAAACTACTGTTTCTAGCCACGTGGTCACATATTGTCACATAAGAAAGAAGCATACATGGAAACAAGCCTTTTTGAACATGTTTGCACTGCTTTCAGTGTGAAATCAACATTTTGACTTCACCTTTGCTTTTCCAGGACTCAATGTATCAAAAACGACTGTTTCTAGCCAAGTGCTCACATATTGTCACATATGAAGAAAGCATACATGGAAACAAGCCTTTTTGAACTTGTTTGGACTGCTTTCAGTGTGAAATAAACATTTTGACTTGACTTTTGCTTTTCCAGTACTCAATGTGTCAAAAACGACTGTTTCTAGCCAAGTGCTCACATATTGTCCTTATAAGAAGCATACATGGAAACAAGCCTTTTTGAACATGTTTGCACTGCTTTCAGTGTGAAATCATTTTTTCTTCATTTAAATATTTCAGTCAGAAACGCCTCTAAAACGACTGTTTGCAGTGAAAACCTGACATGTTATGATGTAAGCTAGGAAACCTGTGTTACAATGTGTTTATTTGTCGCTTTGAGTGGCAAATAGTATTGTTGAACAAGTTTGCACTGTTCAGTGTGAAATCAACATTTTGACTTCACTTTTGCTTTTCCAGTACTCAAGTTGTCAAAAACGACTGTTTCTAGCCAAGTCCTCCCATATTGTCAAATATGAAGGAAGCATACATGGAAACAAGCCTTTTTGAACATGTTTGCACTGCTTTCAGTCTCAAATCAACATTTTTTCTTCATTTTACCAATTTAAGGCAGAAACGCCTCTAAAACGACTCTTGGTAGTTAAAACCTGACATGTTATGATGTAAGCTAGGAAACCTGTGTTACAGTGTGTTTATTTGTCGCTTTGAGTGGCAAATAGCATTGTTGAACCAGTTTGCATTTTTCAGTGTGAAATCAACATTTTGACTTCACTTTTGCTTTTTCAGTACTAAATGTGTCAAAAACGACTGTTTCTAGCCAAGTGCTCACATATTGTCACATATGAAGGAAGCATACATGGAAACAAGCCTTTTTGAACATGTTTTCACTGCTTTCAGTGTGAAATCAACATTTTTTCTTCATTTTACCAATTTAAGGCAGAAACGCCTCTAAAACGACTCTTGGTAGTTAAAACCTGACATGTTATGATGTAAGCTAGGAAACCTGTGTTACAGTATGTTTATCTGTTGCTTTGAGTGGCAAATAGCATTGTTGAACAGGTTTGCACTATTCAGTGTGAAATCAACATTTTGACTTCACTTTTGCTTTTCCAGTACTCAATGTGTCAAAAACGACTGTTTCTAGCCAAGTGCTCACATATTGTCACATATGAAGGAAGCATACATGGAAACAAGCCTTTTTGAACATGTTTGCACTGCTTTCAGTGTGAAATCAACATTTTTACTTCATTTAAATATTTCAGTCAGAAACGCCTCTAAAACGACTGTTTGCAGTGAAAACCTGACATGTTATGATGTAAGCTAGGAAACCTGTGTTACAGTGTGTTTATTTGTCGCTTTGAGTGGCAAATAGCATTGTTGAACCAGTTTGCATGTTTCAGTGTGAAATCAACATTTTGACTTCACTTTTGCTTTTTCAGTACTAAATGTGTCAAAAACGACTGTTTCTAGCCAAGTGCTCACATATTGTCACATATGAAGGAAGCATACATGGAAACAAGCCTTTTTGAACATGTTTGCAATGCTTTCAGTGTGAAATCAACATTTTTTCTTCATTTAAATATTTCAGTCAGAAACGCCTCTAAAACGACTGTTTGCAGTGAAAACCTGACATGTTATGATGTAAGCTAGGAAACCTGTGTTACAGTATGTTTATCTGTTGCTTTGAGTGGCAAATAGCATTGTCGAACAAGTTTGCACTATTCAGTGTGAAATCAACATTTTGACTTCACTTTTGCTTTTTCAGTACTAAATGTGTCAAAAACGACTGTTTCTAGCCAAGTGCTCACATATTGTCACATATGAAGTAAGCATACATGGAAACAAGCCTATTTGATCATGTTTGCACTGCTTTCTGTGTGAAATCAACATTTTGACTTCACCTTTGCTTTTCCAGGACTCAATGTATCAACAACGACTGTTTCTAGCCAAGTGCTCACATATTGTCACATATGAAGAAAGCATACATGGAAACAAGCCTTTTTGAACTTGTTTGGACTGCTTTCAGTGTGAAATAAACATTTTGACTTCACTTTTGCTTTTCCAGTACTCAATGTGTCAAAAACGACTGTTTCTAGCCAAGTGCTCACATATTGTCACATATGAAGAACGCATACATGGAAACAAGCCTTTTTGAACATGTTTGCACTGCTTTCAGTGTGAAATCAACATTTTTTCTTCATTTAAATATTTCAGTCAGAAACGCCTCTAAAACGACTGTTTGCAGTGAAAACCTGACATGTTATGATGTAAGCTAGGAAACCTGTGTTACAGTATGTTTATTTGTCGCTTTGAGTGGCAAATAGCATTGTTGAACAAGTTTGCACTATTCAGTGTGAAATCAACATTTTGACTTCACTTTTGCTTTTCCAGTACTCAAGTTGTCAAAAACGACTGTTTCTAGCCAAGTGCTCACATATTGTCACATATGAAGGAAGCATACATGGAAACAAGCCTTTTGAACATGTTTGCACTG
Source organism: Antennarius maculatus (assembly GCA_013358685.1). NCBI lineage: Eukaryota > Metazoa > Chordata > Actinopteri > Lophiiformes > Antennariidae > Antennarius > Antennarius maculatus. The sequence goes on along the minus strand of JABVMC010000115.1, from coordinate 22,616 downwards.
CTTTCAGTCTCAAATCAACATTTTTCTTCATTTTACCAATTTCAGGCAGAAACGCCTCTAAAACGACTCTTGGTAGTGAAAACCTGACATGTTATGATGTAAGCTAGGAAACCTGTGTTACAGTGTGTTTATTTGTCGCTTTGAGTGGCAAATAGCATTGTTGACCCAGTTTGCATTTTCAGTGTGAAATCAACATTTTGACTTCACTTTTGCTTTTTCAGTACTAAATGTGTCAAAAACGACTGTTTCTAGCCAAGTGCTCACATATTGTCACATATGAAGGAAGCATACATGGAAACAAGCCTTTTTGAACATGTTTTCACTGCTTTCAGTGTGAAATCAACATTTTTTCTTCATTTTACCAATTTCAGGCAGAAACGCCTCTAAAACGACTCTTGGTAGTGAAAACCTGACATGTTATGATGTAAGCTAGGAAACCTGTGTTACAGTATGTTTATCTGTTGCTTTGAGTGGCAAATAGCATTGTTGAACAGTTTGCACTATTCAGTGTGAAATCAACATTTTGACTTCACTTTTGCTTTTCCAGTACTCAATGTGTCAAAAACGACTGTTTCTAGCCAAGTGCTCACATATTGTCACATATGAAGGAAGCATACATGGAAACAAGCCTTTTTGAACATGTTTGCACGGCGTTCAGTGTGAAATCAATATTTTGACTTCATTTAAATATTTCAGTCAGAAACGCCTCTAAAACGACTGTTTGCAGTGAAAACCTGACATGTTATGATGTAAGCTAGGAAACCTGTGTTACAGTGTGTTTATTTGTCGCTTTGAGTGGCAAATAGCATTGTTGAACCAGTTTGCATGTTTCAGTGTGAAATCAACATTTTGACTTCACTTTTGCTTTTCCAGTACTCAATGTGTCAAAAACGACTGTTTCTATCCACGTGCTCACATATTGTCACATATGAAAAAAGCATACATGGAAACAAGCCTTTTTGAACTTGTTTGGACTGCTTTCAGTGTGAAATAAACATTTTGACTTCACTTTTGCTTTTCCAGTACTCAATGTGTCAAAAACGACTGTTTCTAGCCAAGTGCTCACATATTGTCTTATAAGAAAGAAGCATACATGGAAACAAGCCTTTTTGAACATGTTTGCACTGCTTTCAGTCTCAAATCAACATTTTTTCTTCATTTTACCAATTTAAGGCAGAAACGCCTCTAAAACGACTCTTGGTAGTTAAAACCTGACATGTTATGATGTAAGCTAGGAAACCTGTGTTACAGTGTGTTTATTTGTCGCTTTGAGTGGCAAATAGCATTGTTGAACCAGTTTGCATTTTTCAGTGTGAAATCAACATTTTGACTTCACTTTTGCTTTTTCAGTACTAAATGTGTCAAAAACGACTGTTTCTAGCCAAGTGCTCACATATTGTCACATATGAAGGAAGCATACATGGAAACAAGCCTTTTTGAACATGTTTTCACTGCTTTCAGTGTGAAATCAACATTTTGACATCATTTAACTATTTCAGTCAGAAACGCCTCTAAAACGACTCTTGGTAGTGAAAACCTGATATGTTATGATGTAAGCTAGGAAACCTGTGTTACAGTATGTTTATCTGTTGCTTTGAGTGGCAAATAGCATTGTTGAACAAGTTTGCACTATTCAGTGTGAAATCAACATTTTGACTTCACTTTTGCTTTTCCAGTACTCAATGTGTCAAAAACGACTGTTTCTAGCCAAGTGCTCACATATTGTCACATATGAAAGAAGCATACATGGAAACAAGCCTTTTTGAACATGTTTGCAATGCTTTCAGTGTGAAATCAACATTTTTTCTTCATTTAAATATTTCAGTCAGAAACGCCTCTAAAACGACTGTTTGCAGTGAAAACCTGACATGTTATGATGTAAGCTAGGAAACCTGTGTTACAGTATGTTTATCTGTTGCTTTGAGTGGCAAATAGCATTGTCGAACAAGTTTGCACTATTCAGTGTGAAATCAACATTTTGACTTCACTTTTGCTTTTTCAGTACTAAATGTGTCAAAAACGACTGTTTCTAGCCAAGTGCTCACATATTGTCACATATGAAGGAAGCATACATGGAAACAAGCCTATTTGAACATGTTTGCACTGCTTTCAGTGTGAAATCAACATTTTGACTTAACTTTTGCTTTTCCAGTACTCAATGTGTCAAAAACGACTGTTTCTATCCACGTGCTCACATATTGTCACATATGAAGAAAGCATACATGGAAACAAGCCTTTTTGAACTTGTTTGGACTGCTTACAGTGTGAAATAAACATTTTGACTTCACTTTTGCTTTTCCAGTACTCAATGTGTCAAAAACGACTGTTTCTAGCCAAGTGCTCACATATTGTCTTATAAGAAAGAAGCATACATGGAAACAAGCCTTTTTGAACATGTTTGCACTGCTTTCAGTCTCAAATCAACATTTTTTCTTCATTTTACCAATTTAAGGCAGAAACGCCTCTAAAACGACTCTTGGTAGTTAAAACCTGACATGTTATGATGTAAGCTAGGAAACCTGTGTTACAGTGTGTTTATTTGTCGCTTTGAGTGGCAAATAGCATTGTTGAACCAGTTTGCATTTTTCAGTGTGAAATCAACATTTTGACTTCACTTTTGCTTTTTCAGTACTAAATGTGTCAAAAACGACTGTTTCTAGCCAAGTGCTCACATATTGTCACATATGAAGGAAGCATACATGGAAACAAGCCTTTTTGAACATGTTTGCACTGCTTTCAGTGTGAAATCAACATTTTTTCTTCATTTTACCAATTTCAGGCAGAAACGCCTCTAAAACGACTCTTGGTAGTGAAAACCTGACATGTTATGATGTAAGCTAGGAAACCTGTGTTACAGTATGTTTATCTGTTGCTTTGAGTGGCAAATAGCATTGTTGAACAGTTTGCACTATTCAGTGTGAAATCAACATTTTGACTTCACTTTTGCTTTTCCAGTACTCAATGTGTCAAAAACGACTGTTTCTAGCCAAGTGCTCACATATTGTCACATATGAAGGAAGCATACATGGAAACAAGCCTTTTTGAACATGTTTGCACTGCTTTCAGTGTGAAATCAACATTTTTTCTTCATTTAAATATTTCAGTCAGAAACTCCTCTAAAACGACTGTTTGCAGTGAAAACCTGAAATGTTATGATGTAAGCTAGGAAACCTGTGTTACAATGTGTTTATTTGTCGCTTTGAGTGGCAAATAGCATTGTCGAACAAGTTTGCACTATTCAGTGTGAAATCAACATTTTGACTTCACTTTTGCTTTTTCAGTACTAAATGTGTCAAAAACGACTGTTTCTAGCCAAGTGCTCACATATTGTCACATATGAAGGAAGCATACATGGAAACAAGCCTATTTGAACATGTTTGCACTGCTTTCTGTGTGAAATCAACATTTTGACTTCACTTTTGCTTTTCCAGTACTCAATGTGTCAAAAACGACTGTTTCTATCCACGTGCTCTCATATTGTCACAAATGACGGAAACATACATGGAAACAAGCCTTTTTGAACATGTTTGCACTGCTTTCAGTGTGAAATCATTTTTTCTTCATTTAAATATTTCAGTCAGAAACGCCTCTAAAACGACTGTTTGCAGTGAAAACCTGACATGTTATGATGTAAGCTAGGAAACCTGTGTTACAATGTATTTATTTGTCGCTTTGAGTGGCAAATAGTATTGTTGAACAAGTTTGCACCTTTCAGTGTGAAATCAACATTTTGATTTCACTTTTGCTTTTCCAGTACTCAAGTTGTCAAAAACGACTGTTTCTAGCCAAGTCCTCCCATATTGTCAAATATGAAGGAAGCATACATGGAAACAAGCCTTTTTGAACATGTTTGCACTGCTTTCAGTCTCAAATCAACATTTTTTCTTCATTTTACCAATTTAAGGCAGAAACGCCTCTAAAACGACTCTTGGTAGTTAAAACCTGACATGTTATGATGTAAGCTAGGAAACCTGTGTTACAGTGTGTTTATTTGTCGCTTTGAGTGGCAAATAGCATTGTTGAACCAGTTTGCATGTTTCAGTGTGAAATCAACATTTTGACTTCACTTTTGCTTTTCCAGTACTCAATGTGTCAAAAACGACTGTTTCTAGCCAAGTGGTCACATATTGTCACATAAGAAAGAAGCATACATGGAAACAAGCCTTTTTGAACATGTTTGCACTGCTGTCAGTGTGAAATCAACATTTTGACTTCATTTAAATATTTCAGTCAGAAACGCCTCTAAAACGACTGTTTGCAGTGAAAACCTGACATGTTGTGATGTAAGCTAGGAAACCTGTGTTACAGTATCTTTATCTGTTGCTTTGAGTGGCAAATAGCATTGTCGAACAAGTTTGCACTATTCAGTGTGAAATCAACATTTTAACTTCACTTTTGCTTTTTCAGTACTAAATGTGTCAAAAACGACTGTTTCTAGCCAAGTGCTCACATATTGTCACATATGAAGGAAGCATACATGGAAACAAGCCTTTTTGAACATGTATTCACTGCTTTCAGTGTGAAATCAACATTTTGACTTCACTTTTGCTTTTCCAGGACTCAATGTATCAAAAACGACTGTTTCTAGCCAAGTGCTCACATATTGTCACATATGAAGAAAGCATACATGGAAACAAGCCTTTTTGAACTTGTTTGGACTGCTTTCAGTGTGAAATAATCATTTTGACTTCACTTTTGCTTTTCCAGTACTCAATGTGTCAAAAACGACTGTTTCTAGCCAAGTGCTCACATATTGTCTTATAAGAAAGAAGCATACATGGAAACAAGCCTATTTGAACATGTTTGCACTGCTTTCAGTGTGACATCAACATTTTGACTTCATTTAAATATTTCAGTCAGAAACGCCTCTAAAACGACTGTTTGCAGTGAAAACCTGACATGTTATGATGTAAGCTAGGAAACCTGTGTTACAGTATGTTTATCTGTTGCTTTGAGTGGCAAATAGCATTGTCGAACAAGTTTGCACTATTCAGTGTGAAATCAACATTTTGACTTCACTTTTGCTTTTTCAGTACTAAATGTGTCAAAAACGACTGTTTCTAGCCAAGTGCTCACATATTGTCACATATGAAGGAAGCATACATGGAAACAAGCCTTTTTGAACATGTTTTCACTGCTTTCAGTGTGAAATCAACATTTTGACATCATTTAACTATTTCAGTCAGAAACGCCTCTAAAACGACTCTTGGTAGTGAAAACCTTACATGTTATGATGTAAGCTAGGAAACCTGTGTTACAGTATGTTTATCTGTTGCTTTAAGTGGCAAATAGCATTGTTGAACAAGTTTGCACTATTCAGTGTGAAATCAACATTTTGACTTCACTTTTGCTTTTCCAGTACTCAATGTGTCAAAAACGACTGTTTCTAGCCAAGTGGTCACATATTGTCACATAAGAAAGAAGCATACATGGAAACAAGCCTTTTTGAACATGTTTGGACTGCTTTCAGTGTGAAATAAACATTTTGACTTCACTTTTGCTTTTCCAGTACTCAATGTGTCAAAAACGACTGTTTCTAGCCAAGTGCTCACATATTGTCTTATAAGAAAGAAGCATACATGGAAACAAGCCTTTTTGAACATGTTTGCACTGCTTTCAGTGTGAAATCATTTTTTCTTCATTTAAATATTTCAGTCAAAAACGCCTCTAAAACGACTGTTTGCAGTGATAACCTGACATGTTATGATGTAAGCTAGGAAACCTGTGTTACAATGTGTTTATTTGTCGCTTTGAGTGGCAAATAGTATTGTTGAACAAGTTTGCACTGTTCAGTGTGAAATCAACATTTTGACTTCACTTTTGCTTTTCCAGTACTCAAGTTGTCAAAAACGACTGTTTCTAGCCAAGTTCTCCCATATTGTCAAATATGAAGGAAGCATACATGGAAACAAGCCTTTATGAACATGTTTGCACTGCTTTCAGTCTCAAATCAACATTTTTTCTTCATTTTACCAATTTAAGGCAGAAACGCCTCTAAAACGACTCTTGGTAGTTAAAACCTGACATGTTATGATGTAAGGTAAGAAACCTGTGTTACAGTGTGTTTATTTGTCGCTTTGAGTGGCAAATAGCATTGTTGAACCAGTTTGCATTTTTCAGTGTGAAATCAACATTTTGACTTCACTTTTGCTTTTTCAGTACTCAATGTGTCAAAAACGACTGTTTCTAGCCAAGTGCTCACATATTGTCACATATGAAGGAAGCATACATGGAAACAAGCCTTTTTGAACATGTTTTCACTGCTTTCAGTGTGAAATCAACATTTTTTCTTCATTTTACCAATTTAAGGCAGAAACGCCTCTAATACGACTCTTGGTATTTAAAACCTGACATGTTATGATGTAAGCTAGGAAACCTGTGTTACAGTATGTTTATCTGTTGTTTTGAGTCGCAAATAGCATTGTTGAACAGGTTTGCACAATTCAGTGTGAAATCAACATTTTGACTTCAATTTTGCTTTTCCAGTACTCAATGTGTCAAAAACGACTGTTTCTATCCACGTGCTCACATATTGTCACATATGACGGAAACATAAATGGAAACAAGCATTTTTGAACATGTTTGCACTGCTTTCAGTGTGAAATCAATTTTTTCTTCATTTAAATATTTCAGTCAGAAACGCCTCTAAAACGACTGTTTGCAGTGAAAACTTGACATGTTATGCTGTAAGCTAGGAAACCTGTGTTACAATGTGTTTATTTGTCGCTTTGAGTGGCAAATAGTATTGTTGAACAAGTTTGCACTGTTCAGTGTGAAATTAACATTTTGACTTCATTTTTGCTTTTCCAGTACTCAATGTGTCAAAAACGACTGTTTCTAGCCAAGTCCTCCCATATTGTCAAATATGAAGGAAGCATACATGGAAACAAGTCTTTTTGAACATGTTTGCACTGCTTTCAGTCTCAAATCAACATTTTTTCTTCATTTTACCAATGTAAGGCAGAAACGCCTCTAAAACGACTCTTTGTAGTTAAAACCTGACATGTTATGATGTAAGCTAGGAAACCTGTGTTACAGTGTGTTTATTTGTCGCTTTGAGTGGCAAATAGCATTGTTGAACCAGTTTGCATTTTTCAGTGTGAAATCAACATTTTGACTTCACTTTTGCTTTTTCAGTATTAAATGTGTCAAAAACGACTGTTTCTAGCCAAGTTCTCACATATTGTCACTATGAAGGATGCATAGATGGAAACAAGCCTTTTTAAACATGTTTGCACTGCTTTCAGTGTGAAATCAACATTTTTTCTTCATTTAAATATTTCAGTCAGAAACTCCTCTAAAACGACTGTTTGCAGTGAAAACCTGACATGTTATGATGTAAGCTAGGAAACCTGTGTTACAGTATGTTTATCTTTTGCTTTGAGTGGCAAATAGCATTGTCGAACAAGTTTGCACTATTCAGTGTGAAATCAACATTTTGACTTCACTTTTGCTTTTTCAGTACTAAATGTGTCAAAAACGACTGTTTCTAGCCAAGTGCTCACATATTGTCACATATGAAGGAAGCATACATGGAAACAAGCCTATTTGAACATGTTTGCACTGCTTTCTGTGTGAAATCAACATTTTGACTTCACTTTTGCTTTTCCAGTACTCAATGTGTCAAAAACGACTGTTTCTATCCACGTGCTCACATATTGTCACAAATGACGGAAACATACATGGAAACAAGCCTTTTTGAACATGTTTGCACTGCTTTCAGTGTTAAATCAACATTTTGACTTCATTTAAATATTTCAGTCAGAAACGCCTCTAAAACGACTGTTTGCAGTGAAAACCTGACATGTTATGATGTAAGCTAGGAAACCTGTGTTACAGTAGGTTTATCTGTTGCTTTGAGTGGCAAATAGCATTGTCGAACAAGGTTGCACTATTCAGTGTGAAATCAACATTTTGACTTCACTTTTGCTTTTCCAGTACTCAATGTGTCAACAACGACTGTTTCTATCCACGTGCTCACATATTGTCACAAATGACGGAAACATACATGGAAACAAGCCTTTTTGAACATGTTTGCACTGCTTTCAGTGTGAAATCATTTTTTCTTCATTTAAATATTTCAGTCAGAAACGCCTCTAAAACGACTGTTTGCAGTGAAAACTTGACATGTTATGCTGTAAGCTAGGAAACCTGTGTTACAATGTGTTTATTTGTCGCTTTGAGTGGCAAATAGTATTGTTGAACAAGTTTGCACTGTTCAGTGTGAAATTAACATTTTGACTTCATTTTTGCTTTTCCAGTACTCAATGTGTCAAAAACGACTGTTTCTAGCCAAGTCCTCCCATATTGTCAAATATGAAGGAAGCATACATGGAAACAAGTCTTTTTGAACATGTTTGCACTGCTTTCAGTCTCAAATCAACATTTTTTCTTCATTTTACCAATGTAAGGCAGAAACGCCTCTAAAACGACTCTTTGTAGTTAAAACCTGACATGTTATGATGTAAGCTAGGAAACCTGTGTTACAGTGTGTTTATTTGTCGCTTTGAGTGGCAAATAGCATTGTTGAACCAGTTTGCATTTTTCAGTGTGAAATCAACATTTTGACTTCACTTTTGCTTTTTCAGTATTAAATGTGTCAAAAACGACTGTTTCTAGCCAAGTTCTCACATATTGTCACTATGAAGGATGCATAGATGGAAACAAGCCTTTTTAAACATGTTTGCACTGCTTTCAGTGTGAAATCAACATTTTTTCTTCATTTAAATATTTCAGTCAGAAACTCCTCTAAAACGACTGTTTGCAGTGAAAACCTGACATGTTATGATGTAAGCTAGGAAACCTGTGTTACAGTATGTTTATCTTTTGCTTTGAGTGGCAAATAGCATTGTCGAACAAGTTTGCACTATTCAGTGTGAAATCAACATTTTGACTTCACTTTTGCTTTTTCAGTACTAAATGTGTCAAAAACGACTGTTTCTAGCCAAGTGCTCACATATTGTCACATATGAAGGAAGCATACATGGAAACAAGCCTATTTGAACATGTTTGCACTGCTTTCTGTGTGAAATCAACATTTTGACTTCACTTTTGCTTTTCCAGTACTCAATGTGTCAAAAACGACTGTTTCTATCCACGTGCTCACATATTGTCAAATATGAAGGAAGCATACATGGAAACAAGCCTTTATGAACATGTTTGCACTGCTTTCAGTCTCAAATCAACATTTTTTCTTCATTTTACCAATTTAAGGCAGAAACGCCTCTAAAACGACTCTTGGTAGTTAAAACCTGACATGTTATGATGTAAGGTAAGAAACCTGTGTTACAGTGTGTTTATTTGTCGCTTTGAGTGGCAAATAGCATTGTTGAACCAGTTTGCATTTTTCAGTGTGAAATCAACATTTTGACTTCACTTTATATTTTTCAGTACTAAATGTGTCAAAAACGACTGTTTCTAGCCAAGTGCTCACATATTGTCACATATGAAGGAAGCATACATGGAAACAAGCCTTTTTGAACATGTTTTCACTGCTTTCAGTGTGAAATCAACATTTTTTCTTCATTTTACCAATTTAAGGCAGAAACGCCTCTAAAACGACTCTTGGTAGTTAAAACCTGACATGTTATGATGTAAGCTAGGAAACCTGTGTTACAGTATGTTTATCTGTTGTTTTGAGTCGCAAATAGCATTGTTGAACAGGTTTGCACAATTCAGTGTGAAATCAACATTTTGACTTCAATTTTGCTTTTCCAGTACTCAATGTGTCAAAAACGACTGTTTCTAGCCAAGTGGTCACATATTGTCACATAAGAAAGAAGCATACATGGAAACAAGCCTTTTTGAACATGTTTGCACGGCGTTCAGTGTGAAATCAATATTTTGACTTCATTTAAATATTTCAGTCAGAAACGCCTCTAAAACGACTGTTTGCAGTGAAAACCTGACATGTTATGATGTAAGCTAGGAAACCTGTGTTACAGTGTGTTTATTTGTCGCTTTGAGTGGCAAATAGCATTGTTGAACCAGTTTGCATGTTTCAGTGTGAAATTAACATTTTGACTTCACTTTTGCTTTTTCAGTACTAAATGTGTCAAAAACGACTGTTTCTAGCCAAGTGCTCACATATTGTCACATATGAAGGAAGCATACATGGAAACAAGCCTTTTTGAACATGTTTGCAATGCTTTCAGTGTGAAATCAACATTTTTTCTTCATTTAAATATTTCAGTCAGAAACGCCTCTAAAACGACTGTTTGCAGTGAAAACCTTACATGTTATGATGTAAGCTAGGAAACCTGTGTTACAGTATGTTTATCTGTTGCTTTGAGTGGCAAATAGCATTGTTGAACAAGTTTGCACTATTCAGTGTGAAATCAACATTTTGACTTCAGTTTTGCTTTTCCAGTACTCAATGTGTCAAAAACGACTGTTTCTAGCCAAGTGGTCAGATATTGTCACATAAGAAAGAAGCATACATGGAAACAAGCCTTTTTGAACATGTTTGCACTGCTTTCAGTGTGAAATAAACATTTTGACTTCACCTTTGCTTTTCCAGGACTCAATGTATCAAAAACGACTGTTTCTATCCACGTGCTCACATATTGTCACATATGAAGAAAGCATACATGGAAACAAGCCTTTTTGAACTTGTTTGGACTGCTTTCAGTGTGAAATAAACATTTTGACTTCACTTTTGCTTTTCCAGTACTCAATGTGTCACAAACGACTGTTTCTAGCCAAGTGCTCACATATTGTCTTATAAGAAAGAAGCATACATGGAAACAAGCCTTTTTGAACATGTTTGCACTGCTTTCAGTCTCAAATCAACATTTTTTCTTCATTTTACCAATTTAAGGCAGAAACGCCTCTAAAACGACTCTTGGTAGTTAAAACCTGACATGTTATGATGTAAGGTAAGAAACCTGTGTTACAGTGTGTTTATTTGTCGCTTTGAGTGGCAAATAGCATTGTTGAACCAGTTTGCATTTTTCAGTGTGAAATCAACATTTTGACTTCACTTTTGCTTTTTCAGTACTAAATGTGTCAAAAACGACTGTTTCTAGCCAAGTGCTCACATATTGTCACATATGAAGGAAGCATACATGGAAACAAGCCTTTTTGAACATGTTTTCACTGCTTTCAGTGTGAAATCAACATTTTTTCTTCATTTTACCAATTTAAGGCAGAAACGCCTCTAAAACGACTCTTGGTAGTTAAAACCTGACATGTTGTGATGTAAGCTAGGAAACCTGTGTTACAGTATGTTTATCTGTTGCTTTGAGTCGCAAATAGCATTGTTGAACAGGTTTGCACAATTCAGTGTGAAATCAACATTTTGACTTCAATTTTGCTTTTCCAGTACTCAATGTGTCAAAAACGACTGTTTCTAGCCAAGTGCTCACATATTGTCAAAAATGAAAGAAGCATACATGGAAACAAGCCTTTTTGAACATGTTTGCACTGCTTTCAGTGTGAAATCAACATTTTTTCTTCATTTAAATATTTCAGTCAGAAACTCCTCTAAAACGACTGTTTGCAGTGAAAACCTGACATGTTATGATGTAAGCTAGGAAACCTGTGTTACAGTAGGTTTATCTGTTGCTTTGAGTGGCAAATAGCATTGTCGAACAAGGTTGCACTATTCAGTGTGAAATCAACATTTTGACTTCACTTTTGCTTTTCCAGTACTCAATGTGTCAACAACGACTGTTTCTATCCACGTGCTCACATATTGTCACAAATGACGGAAACATACATGGAAACAAGCCTTTTTGAACATGTTTGCACTGCTTTCAGTGTGAAATCATTTTTTCTTCATTTAAATATTTCAGTCAGAAACGCCTCTAAAACGACTGTTTGCAGTGAAAACTTGACATGTTATGCTGTAAGCTAGGAAACCTGTGTTACAATGTGTTTATTTGTCGCTTTGAGTGGCAAATAGTATTGTTGAACAAGTTTGCACTGTTCAGTGTGAAATTAACATTTTGACTTCACTTTTGCTTTTCCAGTACTCAATGTGTCAAAAACGACTGTTTCTAGCCAAGTCCTCCCATATTGTCAAATATGAAGGAAGCATACATGGAAACAAGTCTTTTTGAACATGTTTGCACTGCTTTCAGTCTCAAATCAACATTTTTTCTTCATTTTACCAATTTAAGGCAGAAACGCCTCTAAAACGACTCTTTGTAGTTAAAACCTGACATGTTATGATGTAAGCTAGGAAACCTGTGTTACAGTGTGTTTATTTGTCGCTTTGAGTGGCAAATAGCATTGTTGAACCAGTTTGCATTTTTCAGTGTGAAATCAACATTTTGACTTCACTTTTGCTTTTCAGTACTAAATGTGTCAAAAACGACTGTTTCTAGCCAAGTGCTCACATATTGTCACATATGAAGGAATGCATACATGGAAACAAGCCTTTTTGAACATGTTTGCACTGCTTTCAGTGTGAAATCAACATTTTTTCTTCATTTAAATATTTCAGTCAGAAACTCCTCTAAAACGACTGTTTGCAGTGAAAACCTGACATGTTATGATGTAAGCTAGGAAACCTGTGTTACAGTATGTTTATCTGTTGCTTTGAGTGGCAAATAGCATTGTCGAACAAGTTTGCACTATTCAGTGTGAAATCAACATTTTGACTTCACTTTTGCTTTTTCAGTACTAAATGTGTCAAAAACGACTGTTTCTAGCCAAGTGCTCACATATTGTCACATATGAAGGAAGCATACATGGAAACAAGCCTATTTGAACATGTTTGCACTGCTTTCTGTGTGAAATCAACATTTTGACTTCACTTTTGCTTTTCCAGTACTCAATGTGTCAAAAACGACTGTTTCTATCCAAGTGCTCACATATTGTCAAATATGAAGGAAGCATACATGGAAACAAGCCTTTTTGAACATGTTTGCACTGCTTTCAGTCTCAAATCAACATTTTTTCTTCATTTTACCAATTTAAGGCAGAAACGCCTCTAAAACGACTCTTGGTAGTTAAAACCTGACATGTTATGATGTAAGGTAAGAAACCTGTGTTACAGTGTGTTTATTTGTCGCTTTGAGTGGCAAATAGCATTGTTGAACCAGTTTGCATTTTTCAGTGTGAAATCAACATTTTGACTTCACTTTATATTTTTCAGTACTAAATGTGTCAAAAACGACTGTTTCTAGCCAAGTGCTCACATATTGTCACATATGAAGGAAGCATACATGGAAACAAGCCTTTTTGAACATGTTTTCACTGCTTTCAGTGTGAAATCAACATTTTTTCTTCATTTTACCAATTTAAGGCAGAAACGCCTCTAAAACGACTCTTGGTAGTTAAAACCTGACATGTTATGATGTAAGCTAGGAAACCTGTGTTACAGTATGTTTATCTGTTGCTTTGAGTGGCAAATAGCATTGTTGAACAGGTTTGCACTATTCAGTGTGAAATCAACATTTTGACTTCACTTTTGCTTTTCCAGTACTCAATGTGTCAAAAACGACTGTTTCTAGCCAAGTGGTCACATATTGTCACATATGAAGGAAGCATACATGGAAACAAGCCTTTTTGAACATGTTTGCACTGCGTTCAGTGTGAAATCAATATTTTGACTTCATTTAAATATTTCAGTCAGAAACGCCTCTAAAACGACTGTTTGCAGTGAAAACCTGACATGTTATGATGTAAGCTAGGAAACCTGTGTTACAGTGTGTTTATTTGTCGCTTTGAGTGGCAAATAGCATTGTTGAACCAGTTTGCATGTTTCAGTGTGAAATCAACATTTTGACTTCACTTTTGCTTTTTCAGTACTAAATGTGTCAAAAACGACTGTTTCTAGCCAAGTGCTCACATATTGTCACATATGAAGGAAGCATACATGGAAACAAGCCTTTTTGAACATGTTTGCAATGCTTTCAGTGTGAAATCAACATTTTTTCTTCATTTAAATATTTCAGTCAGAAACGCCTCTAAAACGACTGTTTGCAGTGAAAACCTTACATGTTATGATGTAAGCTAGGAAACCTGTGTTACAGTATGTTTATCTGTTGCTTTGAGTGGCAAATAGCATTGTTGAACAAGTTTGCACTATTCAGTGTGAAATCAACATTTTGACTTCACTTTTGCTTTTCCAGTACTCAATGTGTCAAAAACGACTGTTTCTAGCCAAGTGGTCAGATATTGTCACATAAGAAAGAAGCATACATGGAAACAAGCCTTTTTGAACATGTTTGCACTGCTTTCAGTGTGAAATAAACATTTTGACTTCACTTTTGCTTTTCCAGGACTCAATGTATCAAAAACGACTGTTTCTATCCACGTGCTCACATATTGTCACATATGAAGAAAGCATACATGGAAACAAGCCTTTTTGAACTTGTTTGGACTGCTTTCAGTGTGAAATAAACATTTTGACTTCACTTTTGCTTTTCCAGTACTCAATGTGTCACAAACGACTGTTTCTAGCCAAGTGCTCACATATTGTCTTATAAGAAAGAAGCATACATGGAAACAAGCCTTTTCGAACATGTTTGCACTGCTTTCAGTCTCAAATCAACATTTTTTCTTCATTTTACCAATTTAAGGCAGAAACGCCTCTAAAACGACTCTTGGTAGTTAAAACCTGACATGTTATGATGTAAGGTAAGAAACCTGTGTTACAGTGTGTTTATTTGTCGCTTTGAGTGGCAAATAGCATTGTTGAACCAGTTTGCATTTTTCAGTGTGAAATCAACATTTTGACTTCACTTTTGCTTTTTCAGTACTAAATGTGTCAAAAACGACTGTTTCTAGCCAAGTGCTCACATATTGTCACATATGAAGGAAGCATACATGGAAACAAGCCTTTTTGAACATGTTTTCACTGCTTTCAGTGTGAAATCAACATTTTTTCTTCATTTTACCAATTTAAGGCAGAAACGCCTCTAAAACGACTCTTGGTAGTTAAAACCTGACATGTTGTGATGTAAGCTAGGAAACCTGTGTTACAGTATGTTTATCTGTTGCTTTGAGTCGCAAATAGCATTGTTGAACAGGTTTGCACAATTCAGTGTGAAATCAACATTTTGACTTCAATTTTGCTTTTCCAGTACTCAATGTGTCAAAAACGACTGTTTCTAGCCAAGTGGTCACATATTGTCACATAAAAAAGAAGCATACATGGAAACAAGCCTTTTTGAACATGTTTGCACGGCGTTCAGTGTGAAATCAACATTTTTTCTTCATTTAAATATTTCAGTCAGAAACTCCTCTAAAACGACTGTTTGCAGTGAAAACCTGAAATGTTATGATGTAAGCTAGGAAACCTGTGTTACAATGTGTTTATTTGTCGCTTTGAGTGGCAAATAGCATTGTCGAACAAGTTTGCACTATTCAGTGTGAAATCAACATTTTGATTTCACTTTTGCTTTTCCAGTACTCAAGTTGTCAAAAACGACTGTTTCTAGCCAAGTCCTCCCATATTGTCAAATATGAAGGAAGCATATATGGAAACAAGCCTTTTTGAACATGTTTGCACTGCTTTCAGTCTCAAATCAACATTTTTTCTTCATTTTACCAATTTAAGGCAGAAACGCCTCTAAAACGACTCTTGGTAGTTAAAACCTGACATGTTATGATGTAAGCTAGGAATCCTGTGTTACAGTGTGTTTATTTGTCGCTTTGAGTGGCAAATAGCATTGTTGAACCAGTTTGCATGTTTCAGTGTGAAATCAACATTTTGACTTCACTTTTGCTTTTCCAGTACTCAATGTGTCAAAAACGACTGTTTCTAGCCAAGTGCTCACATATTGTCACATCAGAAAGAAGCATACATGGAAACAAGCCTTTTTGAACATGTTTGCACTGCTTTCAGTGTGAAATCAACATTTTGACTTCATTTAAATATTTCAGTCAGAAACGCCTCTAAAACGACTGTTTGTAGTGAAAACCTGATATGTTATGATGTAAGCTAGGAAACCTGTGTTACAGTATGTTTATCTGTTGCTTTGAGTGGCAAATAGCATTGTCGAACAAGTTTGCACTATTCAGTGTGAAATCAACATTTTGACTTCACTTTTGCTTTTTCAGTACTAAATGTGTCAAAAACGACTGTTTCTAGCCAAGTGCTCACATATTGTCACATATGAAAGAAGCATACATGGAAACAAGCCTTTTTGAACATGTTTGCACTGCTGTCAGTGTGAAATCAACATTTTGACTTCATTTAAATATTTCAGTCAGAAACGCCTCTAAAACGACTGTTTGCAGTGAAAACCTGACATGTTATGATGTAAGCTAGGAAACCTGTGTTACAGTATCTTTATCTGTTGCTTTGAGTGGCAAATAGCATTGTCGAACAAGTTTGCACTATTCAGTGTGAAATCAACATTTTAACTTCACTTTTGCTTTTTCAGTACTAAATGTGTCAAAAACGACTGTTTCTAGCCAAGTACTCACATATTGTCACATATGAAGGAAGCATACATGGAAACAAGCCTTTTTGAACATGTATTCACTGCTTTCAGTGTGAAATCAACATTTTGACTTCACTTTTGCTTTTCCAGGACTCAATGTATCAAAAACGACTGTTTCTAGCCAAGTGCTCACATATTGTCACATATGAAGAAAGCATACATGGAAACAAGCCTTTTTGAACTTGTTTGGACTGCTTTCAGTGTGAAATAAACATTTTGACTTCACTTTTGCTTTTCCAGGACTCAATGTATCAAAAACGACTGTTTCTAGCCATGTACTCACATATTGTCACATATGAAGGAAGCATACATGGAAACAAGCCTTTTTGAACATGTATTCACTGCTTTCAGTGTGAAATCAACATTTTGACTTCACTTTTGCTTTTCCAGTACTCAATGTGTCAAAAAAGACTGTTTCTAGCCAAGTGCTCACATATTGTCTTATAAGAAAGAAGCATACATGGAAACAAGCCTTTTTGAACATGTTTGCACTGCTTTCAGTGTGAAATCATTTTTTCTTCATTTAAATATGTCAGTCAGAAACGCCTCTAAAACGACTGTTTGCAGTGAAAACCTGACATGTTATGATGTAAGCTAGGAAACCTGTGTTACAATGTGTTTATTTGTCGCTTTGAGTGGCAAATAGTATTGTTGAACAAGTTTGCACTGTTCAGTGTGAAATCAACATTTTGACTTCACTTTTGCTTTTCCAGTACTCAAGTTGTCAAAAACGACTGTTTCTAGCCAAGTCCTCCCATATTGTCAAATATGAAGGAAGCATACATGGAAACAAGCCTTTTTGAACATGTTTGCACTGCTTTCAGTGTGAAATCAACATTTTGACTTCATTTAAATATTTCAGTCAGAAACGCCTCTAAAACGACTGTTTGCAGTGAAAACCTGACATGTTATGATGTAAGCTAGGAAACCTGTGTTACAGTATGTTTATCTGTTGCTTTGAGTGGCAAATAGTATTGTCGAACAAGTTTGCACTATTCAGTGTGAAATCAACATTTTGACTTCACTTTTGCTTTTTCAGTACTAAATGTGTCAAAAACGACTGTTTCTAGCCAAGTGCTCACATATTGTCACATATGAAGGAAGCATACATGGAAACAAGCCTTTTTGAACATGTTTTCACTGCTTTCAGTGTGAAATCAACATTTTGACATCATTTAACTATTTCAGTCAGAAACGCCTCTAAAACGACTCTTGGTAGTGAAAACCTTACATGTTATGATGTAAGCTAGGAAACCTGTGTTACAGTATGTTTATCTGTTGCTTTGAGTGGCAAATAGCATTGTTGAACAAGTTTGCACTATTCAGTGTGAAATCAACATTTTGACTTCACTTTTGCTTTTCCAGTACTCAATGTGTCAAAAACGACTGTTTCTAGCCAAGTGCTCACATATTGTCACATAAGAAAGAAGCATACATGGAAACAAGCCTTTTTGAACATGTTTGCACTGCTGTCAGTGTGAAATCAACATTTTGACTTCATTTAAATATTTCAGTCAGAAACGCCTCTAAAACGACTGTTTGCAGTGAAAACCTGACATGTTGTGATGTAAGCTAGGAAACCTGTGTTACAGTATCTTTATCTGTTGCTTTGAGTGGCAAATAGCATTGTCGAACAAGTTTGCACTATTCAGTGTGAAATCAACATTTTAACTTCACTTTTGCTTTTTCAGTACTAAATGTGTCAAAAACGACTGTTTGTAGCCAAGTGCTCACATATTGTCACATATGAAGGAAGCATACATGGAAACAAGCCTTTTTGAACATGTATTCACTGCTTTCAGTGTGAAATCAACATTTTGACTTCACTTTTGCTTTTCCAGGACTCAATGTATCAAAAACGACTGTTTCTAGCCAAGTGCTCACATATTGTCACATATGAAGAAAGCATACATGGAAACAAGCCTTTTTGAACTTGTTTGGACTGCTTTCAGTGTGAAATAAACATTTTGACTTCACTTTTGCTTTTCCAGTACTCAATGTGTCAAAAACGACTGTTTCTAGCCAAGTGCTCACATATTGTCTTATAAGAAAGAAGCATACATGGAAACAAGCCTATTTGAACATGTTTGCACTGCTTTCAGTGTGACATCAACATTTTGACTTCATTTAAATATTTCAGTCAGAAACGCCTCTAAAACGACTGTTTGCAGTGAAAACCTGACATGTTATGATGTAAGCTAGGAAACCTGTGTTACAGTATGTTTATCTGTTGCTTTGAGTGGCAAATAGCATTGTCGAACAAGTTTGCACTATTCAGTGTGAAATCAACATTTTGACTTCACTTTTGCTTTTTCAGTACTAAATGTGTCAAAAACGACTGTTTCTAGCCAAGTGCTCACATATTGTCACATATGAAGGAAGCATACATGGAAACAAGCCTTTTTGAACATGTTTTCACTGCTTTCAGTGTGAAATCAACATTTTGACATCATTTAACTATTTCAGTCAGAAACGCCTCTAAAACGACTCTTGGTAGTGAAAACCTTACATGTTATGATGTAAGCTAGGAAACCTGTGTTACAGTATGTTTATCTGTTGCTTTAAGTGGCAAATAGCATTGTTGAACAAGTTTGCACTATTCAGTGTGAAATCAACATTTTGACTTCACTTTTGCTTTTCCAGTACTCAATGTGTCAAAAACGACTGTTTCTAGCCAAGTGGTCACATATTGTCACATAAGAAAGAAGCATACATGGAAACAAGCCTTTTTGAACATGTTTGGACTGCTTTCAGTGTGAAATAAACATTTTGACTTCACTTTTGCTTTTCCAGTACTCAATGTGTCAAAAAAGACTGTTTCTAGCCAAGTGCTCACATATTGTCTTATAAGAAAGAAGCATACATGGAAACAAGCCTTTTTGAACATGTTTGCACTGCTTTCAGTGTGAAATCATTTTTTCTTCATTTAAATATTTCAGTCAAAAACGCCTCTAAAACGACTGTTTGCAGTGATAACCTGACATGTTATGATGTAAGCTAGGAAACCTGTGTTACAATGTGTTTATTTGTCGCTTTGAGTGGCAAATAGTATTGTTGAACAAGTTTGCACTGTTCAGTGTGAAATCAACATTTTGACTTCACTTTTGCTTTTCCAGTACTCAAGTTGTCAAAAACGACTGTTTCTAGCCAAGTTCTCCCATATTGTCAAATATGAAGGAAGCATACATGGAAACAAGCCTTTTTGAACATGTTTTCACTGCTTTCAGTGTGAAATCAACATTTTTTCTTCATTTTACCAATTTAAGGCAGAAACGCCTCTAATACGACTCTTGGTATTTAAAACCTGACATGTTATGATGTAAGCTAGGAAACCTGTGTTACAGTATGTTTATCTGTTGTTTTGAGTCGCAAATAGCATTGTTGAACAGGTTTGCACAATTCAGTGTGAAATCAACATTTTGACTTCAATTTTGCTTTTCCAGTACTCAATGTGTCAAAAACGACTGTTTCTATCCACGTGCTCACATATTGTCACATATGACGGAAACATAAATGGAAACAAGCATTTTTGAACATGTTTGCACTGCTTTCAGTGTGAAATCATTTTTTCTTCATTTAAATATTTCAGTCAGAAACGCCTCTAAAACGACTGTTTGCAGTGAAAACTTGACATGTTATGCTGTAAGCTAGGAAACCTGTGTTACAATGTGTTTATTTGTCGCTTTGAGTGGCAAATAGTATTGTTGAACAAGTTTGCACTGTTCAGTGTGAAATCAACATTTTGACTTCACTTTTGCTTTTCCAGTACTCAATGTGTCAAAAACGACTGTTTCTAGCCAAGTCCTCCCATATTGTCAAATATGAAGGAAGCATACATGGAAACAAGTCCTTTTTGAACATGTTTGCACTGCTTTCAGTCTCAAATCAACATTTTTTCTTCATTTTACCAATTTAAGGCAGAAACGCCTCTAAAACGACTCTTGGTAGTTAAAACCTGACATGTTATGATGTAAGCTAGGAAACCTGTGTTACAGTGTGTTTATTTGTCGCTTTGAGTGGCAAATAGCATTGTTGAACCAGTTTGCATTTTTCAGTGTGAAATCAACATTTTGACTTCACTTTTGCTTTTTCAGTACTAAATGTGTCAAAAACGACTGTTTCTAGCCAAGTTCTCACATATTGTCACTATGAAGGATGCATAGATGGAAACAAGCCTTTTTAAACATGTTTGCACTGCTTTCAGTGTGAAATCAACATTTTTTCTTCATTTAAATATTTCAGTCAGAAACTCCTCTAAAACGACTGTTTGCAGTGAAAACCTGACATGTTATGATGTAAGCTAGGAAACCTGTGTTACAGTATGTTTATCTTTTGCTTTGAGTGGCAAATAGCATTGTCGAACAAGTTTGCACTATTCAGTGTGAAATCAACATTTTGACTTCACTTTTGCTTTTTCAGTACTAAATGTGTCAAAAACGACTGTTTCTAGCCAAGTGCTCACATATTGTCACATATGAAGGAAGCATACATGGAAACAAGCCTATTTGAACATGTTTGCACTGCTTTCTGTGTGAAATCAACATTTTGACTTCACTTTTGCTTTTCCAGTACTCAATGTGTCAAAAACGACTGTTTCTATCCACGTGCTCACATATTGTCACAAATGACGGAAACATACATGGAAACAAGCCTTTTTGAACATGTTTGCACTGCTTTCAGTGTTAAATCAACATTTTGACTTCATTTAAATATTTCAGTCAGAAACGCCTCTAAAACGACTGTTTGCAGTGAAAACCTGACATGTTATGATGTAAGCTAGGAAACCTGTGTTACAGTATGTTTATCTGTTGCTTTGAGTGGCAAATAGCATTGTCGAACAAGGTTGCACTATTCAGTGTGAAATCAACATTTTGACTTCACTTTTGCTTTTCCAGTACTCAATGTGTCAAAAACGACTGTTTCTATCCACGTGCTCACATATTGTCACAAATGACGGAAACATACATGGAAACAAGCCTTTTTGAACATGTTTGCACTGCTTTCAGTGTGAAATCATTTTTTCTTCATTTAAATATTTCAGTCAGAAACGCCTCTAAAACGACTGTTTGCAGTGAAAACCTGACATGTTATGATGTAAGCTAGGAAACCTTTGTTACAGTATGTTTATCTGTTGCTTTAAGTGGCAAATAGCATTGTTGAACAAGTTTGCACTATTCAGTGTGAAATCAACATTTTGACTTCACTTTTGCTTTTCCAGTACTCAATGTGTCAAAAACGACTGTTTCTAGCCAAGTGGTCACATATTGTCACATAAGAAAGAAGCATACATGGAAACAAGCCTTTTTGAACATGTTTGGACTGCTTTCAGTGTGAAATAAACATTTTGACTTCACTTTTGCTTTTCCAGTACTCAATGTGTCAAAAAAGACTGTTTCTAGCCAAGTGCTCACATATTGTCTTATAAGAAAGAAGCATACATGGAAACAAGCCTTTTTGAACATGTTTGCACTGCTTTCAGTGTGAAATCATTTTTTCTTCATTTAAATATTTCAGTCAAAAACGCCTCTAAAACGACTGTTTGCAGTGATAACCTGACATGTTATGATGTAAGCTAGGAAACCTGTGTTACAATGTGTTTATTTGTCGCTTTGAGTGGCAAATAGTATTGTTGAACAAGTTTGCACTGTTCAGTGTGAAATCAACATTTTGACTTCACTTTTGCTTTTCCAGTACTCAAGTTGTCAAAAACGACTGTTTCTAGCCAAGTTCTCCCATATTGTCAAATATGAAGGAAGCATACATGGAAACAAGCTTTTATGAACATGTTTGCACTGCTTTCAGTCTCAAATCAACATTTTTTCTTCATTTTACCAATTTAAGGCAGAAACGCCTCTAAAACGACTCTTGGTAGTTAAAACCTGACATGTTATGATGTAAGGTAAGAAACCTGTGTTACAGTGTGTTTATTTGTCGCTTTGAGTGGCAAATAGCATTGTTGAACCAGTTTGCATTTTTCAGTGTGAAATCAACATTTTGACTTCACTTTTGCTTTTTCAGTACTCAATGTGTCAAAAACGACTTTTTCTAGCCAAGTGCTCACATATTGTCACATATGAAGGAAGCATACATGGAAACAAGCCTTTTTGAACATGTTTTCACTGCTTTCAGTGTGAAATCAACATTTTTTCTTCATTTTACCAATTTAAGGCAGAAACGCCTCTAATACGACTCTTGGTATTTAAAACCTGACATGTT